>JAILXH010098537.1:11041-24809 GCA_023558415.1 Piaractus mesopotamicus | reverse complement strand
AGAGAGAGAGAGAGAGAGAGAGAGAGAGAGAGTGAAAGAGAGAGAGAGGTAGTGTTTTATGGACTGTAAGTGTAATCTGATAGGCTCGGCTCCTCTCACATACACAGTCTTTTCTTTTTTCTTTTGCCAAATAGGCCACACAAGACTTTACAGTCCAGAGAAATGCCTTCAGCCAACATCAGTCCTTCTACAGTTTATTTTATGAACATGACTGTGTGACTGTTCATGAAAATGTCAGTGAGCAGACAAACTTTTATGCAGAGTTTGATGTTTTTGTCCAGTATTTTGCCATTTCCATCATTCGATATGACAAAATGTGCATAAAAATACATGGATGTGTTACAGCATGCATTTTTTTTTATATGTGAGGTACAAACAATTCCAAAGTGTATTTCAAACACTACAGAGTGTTAGCCAAAATGTATTTTTGCTTATTTTCTTACATGTTTAGATGTGTTTGATTAATACTCTTTACTTATATTCCTTTTTCCACATAGGATAATAACTAAATCTTTATTTATATAGCACCTTTTTAGAAAGATCAGTAAAACATTGTAAAGATAAAAACACTGCACTCTGAATGAAAATAACAGCATGAAACACATTTAAACTCTGGATATTTAGTCCATAAACGACCCTATTAAACATCCCTATATCCCAGAAACGGAGGTATTAGTCCATGAATAACCCTAGAAAACACTCCTATATCCCACAACAGGAGACATTAGTCCATGAATAACCCTAGAAAACACTCTTATATCCCAGAACAGGAGATATTAGTCCATAAACGACCCTATTAAAATCCATATATCCCAGAATAGTAGATATTAGTCCATGAATAACCCTATCAAACACCCCTATATCCCAGAACAGGAGATATTAGTCCATGAATAACCCTAGAAAATACTCCTATATCCCAGAACAGGAGATATTAGTCCATAAACGACCCTATTAAACACCCCTATATCCCAGAATAGGAGATTTTACTAGAACAGATATTAGTCAATGAATAACCCTATCAAACACCCCTATATCCTAGAATAGGAGATATTAGTCCATGAATAACCCAATTAAACACCCCTATATCCCAGAATAGGAGATATTAGTCCATGAATAACCCTATTTAACATTCCTATATCCCAGAATAGGAGATCTCAGTCCATGAATAACCCTATTTAACATTCCTATATCCCAGAATAGGAAATCTCAGTCCATGAATAACCCTATTTAACACTCCTATATCTCAGAATAGGAGATATTAGTCCATAAACGACCCTATTAAACATCCCTATATCCCAGAATAGGAGATTTTACTAGAACAGATATTAGTCCATGAATAATTTTACACACGCGGTGGGAAATGAAGAGCCTCCATACACGCATGAATTTTAAAAGAGTTTACTTGCGATCTTCACAAGCTGAAAGCAAAACAATGCACATTTCGTCAGCTCTGAAGCATGGCTGTACACATGGCTCTTATAATGCACTTGATTGTACAGGACCCTTTCGCTGCACTAGATGCCTAAATGCCTGAGTGAGCAGTACATTCTTGATGTGTGTTCCCCAACAAAGTATACTGCAATTATTTATAATGAGGATTACAGTGCACAGTGAACACAAGAACTAAATAAAACAAAATAAAAATGAAGAACATTGGGGGTATTCATATGCATAACACAAATTAGTCCCACAATAACCTTATCAAACACCCCTTTATCCTAGAATAGGAGATATTAGTCCATGAATAACCCAATTAAACACCCCTATATCCCAGAATAGGAGATATTAGTCCATGAATAACCATATTAAACACTCCTATATGCTAGAATAGGAGATATCAGTCCATGAATAACCCTACTTAGCACTCCTATATGCTGGAACATGAGATATTAGTCCATAAAACACCTCAATAAACTCCCTTATACTCCAGAATAGGAGAGGTGACTTCATAAATGACTTCTAAAAATGCTACTATGTACTAAAATAGAAGATTTTAATCTATAAATGACCCTATTAAACACTCCTGTATGCTATAATAGGAGATATTAATTCATAAACGACCCTATAAAACACTTCTATACACTATATTAGGATATATTAATCCATAAACGACCCATTTAAACACTCCTATATGCTATATTAGGAGATATTAATTGATAAACGACCCTATTAAACACTCCTATATACTAGAATAAGAGATATTAATCCATAAACACTCCTGTACACTGGAATATGTAATATTAGCCTTGATGATTACTTTATGCAAACAGAAATTCAGTGTAAGCAGGCAAACTTTCTTTTTAACCAGCCAGCACCACGTCACAGTCTAATGTAGTAGTTATGAAAGCGTGAACTCATTTCTCAGCATCTTGTAGAGTCAGCCTGTGTCTTACTTTGGATGTTTCTCAAATAACAAAACTCAGTTTCAGAGATATGACTGATATCACTGATGTAGCAGTGTTGCTTTAAATAACCATAGAGATAAAAGCAGTCACTTCTGTGAACTGGTGCCAGTATGTGTGGTAAACAGTGGACTGAGATGATGTTGGTCTGCATTTCTGAACGGGTTCCCATTTCACTCCTGCATGTCGGGGCTGATTTTTCTGGGTCAGTGAAGCGTGAGTGGAGGTGTGCAGGATGTGAGTCAGTTCTTTATCAGCAGCTCTTACTCAATGCTTAGGAGTTACAGTAACTGGCTCTAATTCGCCTCTTTCAGTTCAGAGCAAATATTATTCAGAGGTGTGTTTCTGAAAACCCTGTTATTCTGGCTCAGTCTTACTGTTTTCCTCTTCCTCTTTCGATTCTTCGGCTTTGGTTTGTTCTGCTTTCTATTTGTGTTCTTGGCAGCCGCTGAGCAGTTGAGAAAGTCCTGGAATGCTGAGAGTAGACCACCAATTTAGAACATTTATTTACACTACACTTTTAATATAGTAGAACAAGGAGATATTAGTCTGTAAACAGCCTCAATAAACATGCCTATATGTTAGAATCGGAGATATTAGTCCATAAATGATCTCCAAAAGATATTAGTACACAAACGACCCCAATGAATACCACTGTATGCTAGAATAGGACATATTAGTTCATAAATGACCTCAGAAAATGCGAATATGTGCTAGAATAAGTGATATTACTCTATTCTAACTCCTGAATGCTTCAGTAGAAGACATTGGCCCATATTTATTCTCAGTAAATGTTCCTATATGCTAGGAGATATCAGTCAAGGAAACACCCCTGCGTCATAGAATAGGATACATTGGACCATAAAATTAAATATATAATAAAACATCTCAAAATATCTTCTGGTGTCTAACTTATAGTGTTTCTATCTGCACTGTGTAAATTGTTATTGAATAAACTACACTCTTAAAAAAGATGGTTCTTCAAGGGTTCTTTAGTAAAGAAAATGGTACTATATAGAACCCTTTGCATGATTAAACAGTTCTTTTTATCATGAAAAGGATCTTCAGATTGATGGAGAATGTGCTGTGCATTTTGAAAATGGTTCTATATAGCATCCAAAGGGGTTCTTCTATTGTGACCATGTCAAGCTTGTAACGGTAGAAGAACTCTTTTGGGTGCCATATACAACCCTTTTCAAAAAGGTTCTATACAGAACTGTCTATAGCACATTCATGCACATTTTCCATCAGTCTAAAGAAGAATTTCACGATGCAAAGAGCTGTAAAGGGTTCTTTGAGGGTTAATGGTTCTGTATAACCGTTTTCTTTACTTTATGTCAGAGATTTGAACAGTGGTGATGTTTATGATGTGGTTTGGTGGAGGTGGTGGTGTCTGTAATCAGATACGAGGTGTGAGGATACAGAGCTGGTCAGACTGTGTTCTGTACGTGGAGGACATGTCTGAGCTCTCACTCGTTAACCTTTAGCACCAGCACTGGTGGGATTATGGAAGACCACCACTGCAGCAGGACACAGCAGAACAAATGATGCAGAGGATTAGCTGTATCTGCAGAAGAGAGAGAGAAAGAGAGAGAGAGAGAGAGAGAAAGAGAGAGAGTTTCAGACACTTCATCAGTTCCACCTAAAACTGTATTAACTGCTTATACATCTTAATTTAATAAAGCAAATCAAATCAACAGTTCAGATTAACAAAAGAAATGTTCAATTTGACCTCTGACCTTCAACATTTTAACACTGATTGTTTCTCATCGTCTCTGTTTTTATGAGTGATCTGCTTTCATGTCCTCTTAGTAAGCGCTCACTTTCTGCTGTAAAGAGGATGTTGGCCTGCTCACATACTTTCACCAGAGAGCCGCTGGAGCTGAAAGCAGGAGCTGAAGGACAGTATTATCTCCAGACAACAACTCTCTGTTTAGTTTGTGATTATAGTCCTAGGCAGAGTTTCCAATGCCCCACCCACTTTCCAAAATCCATTTCCCCCTTATTTTTAAAGTAGTTCCCAACACAGTCCTCAGGGCCCGTTAGAGTGTCTTTATTCTTCCTGACTGGGTTGAGAACCCATAATCTAGAAGTTTATCTAGATGATCTATATGTGGGGAAATCTGTATACAGTGCAGGTCTGCTCGTATTGACCAGCTCTCAAGATCCAGATATTAGAAACAGAATTATAATATGCACTGATTCATAAAAATACATCCAAATGACAACTACAACACCGATATATGGAGCAGTAGGATACATCTATTTCCATGATTATGCTGCACTCATTTTTTTGGTTTCGCTACACATATTCCAATGGATACACCACACAAACGTCCATGGTTATATGAAACCATTGATTACTCTACACCCATTTCCATGGTTACACTACACTGATTTTCAAGATTACATCACACCCATTTCCATGGTTACGCTACACTCATTTTCATGGTTACACTACAGCCATTTCCATGGTTACACTACAGCTATTTTGGTGGTTACACTACAGTTACACTACATCAGTTTCCATAGATACACTACAGGCATTCCGTGGTTACACTACGCCAATTTCCATAGTTACACTACACACATTGCTATGGTTACACTACAGCCATTTCCATAGTTACTCCATGGTTACACTACACTGATTTCCAAGGTTACACTACACGCATTTCTATGATTACACTACACCCATTTTCATGTTTACATCACAGCCATTTCCATGGTTACTCTACACTCATTTTCATGGTTACACTACACCCATTTTCATGGTTACACTACACCTATTTTCATGGTTACTCCATACCAATTTCTATGGTTACACTAAGAGTTGTGAGAAGAAACGGCACATTACTAGCTGAATGTTAACCCAGCTAAATTTTTTTTTGTTCTGAAAATGTCCTGAGAATATTACACACGACCTTTAAAAATATTATCATGTAACATAATCTGTGGCAATGACAGCATCCTCAAAACACCCTCTGAATGTTGCAGCTAAAAAAACTGTTTTAGGTAATATTTAACCTTATAGGAACATTATTATAAATGATAAACATCCTTGAAACATTCTTTAAACATCAGATTGAATATATATATTATTAGAACTTGTAGGTAACAATAGCCAAAGTTGTGGGAATGTTTCGTACTACCTGGAAAGATGAAATATCAAAGAAATTTGTTTGAAATATTCAAGACTACAATTTTCTGCACTCTCAGATAAACAGAACATTCAGTTGACATTCACAGTCCCTCCACTTTAGAAATCAAAATTCCAATCCTGGTCCCTCTGCCAAGTCCTGACTGGCAAAATGAAGCTCTGACAGAGTTCAACTCACTAGTGCGATGGATGGAAAAGCTGACAAACTTATTAACACTCTGAAAGCTGTTCTTTGTGCTGTCCAGACTGAGGACTTACTCACAGATGTCTGATTTCGTTTGATAACGTATGTTGAGTCACTGGTTCTGTGTTTGTTTAGTGAAACTCTGCTTTGGTTTGGATCACAGACAGTCTTTAATGTTTTTAGTTCCGTTCTGCTTTCTCAAAAAAAAAACAAAAAAAAAACAAAGAGGTTTTGGTTTTTGTTCCTTAAACTGTGTTGTGCTGTGTGTGTAAAGTTTGGGAATTCCCTCCATAATCACCCCACACTCATACTCTGAGGCTGAATCAGGCTGGATGTAGAAAAACTACCTGCAGCCACACTGCAGTTTCACTCCTGCTGAACGAAGCCTGAACTCATCCTGAACATGTGCAGAACTTTGGGCTCTGTGGCTCCAGCTGCATCAGCTTTAGCTATATCTAATCACAGTATATATAATCACAATCACATTACAGATGACTTTCAACTGATCTTGGACTTGGATGTGAAAATATTAGACAGCAATTTTTACTTAAAATTTAAACTTACGATAAATGAAAATCTTTTAATGTCATTTTTAAAGAAGAAACAAAAAGACATTACAAAACAATGGAAAAAAAATTACAAGTATTGTTTTTTGTGTAAATTTACATGCAAGTGTAAATTTAGGGGTTAGGGTTTAGGACAGACACCTCACAATTAGAAGTACACGATGATTGTGTATATATTTATGTTATATTTTTATTTATATTACTGTTTCTGTTAATTGTTTAGGTTAAAATAGTTTAGAACATAATCCTTGTGAATATCTGAGATCTGAATACTTTATTTATTTATTTATTTTTATTTATTTTTTTAAATGTATTTAACATAATTAGGAGGTGACAGAGGAATCAACCAATCACACTTTGAGAACAGGGTGGGTCCAAAAAGTCACTCCAGTCCTTCTAGATACATAACTGAGTGTGAATATGAGTTGTAGTCTAAGCAGGTTTGTGTTAGTTGTTAGAAATAGAAAACAGTGGCAGCAGCTCTATGCAGGACTCTTTACTAAAAGAGTCACTGTAACACTGATACATACAAGCTCAGATATATGATAATGACTCATAAAAGCTTCAAATGTCTGTTTAATTTAGGCCTAAAAATGTTCATGTGAATTGCTTTTAGCTTAGCGCTAACATACTACTAGAACACCTTTTGGTGTGCCAGAAGAAATTAGCATTATTGCAGAGGTGGATTTTTGTCTTGTGTCAGTTTTTGATGCTTATAGTCTGAACTGAACACCTGGCTCTAAAAATATTAATAACCTCATACTTTAGACATTCCAGTGATGACTCTCTCTAAGTACAATATAAAAACAGAAAAAGTGTAAAGAGAAAAACACTAGATTTCTAGAATTATCTTTACAATGCTGCAGCAAGTCTGATTTTGAGAGGTAATGTATTCTTCTATTTGTTGTTGTTGAGATATTTATTATGCACAGAATCTCTTAGAAAGGCACCCAAAATCTATCCTGTCCTGCCATAAAAACAATGTTCCTCCATTCCAGCTGCAGCAAAGAGCTTGAACAGTCTGAGAACAGTTTAACAGCTCACAGGTTTCGAAAAATCATCAGTAACAACATCAGCAGGAAGTGAGAATTCAGGAGAAATTAATACAGGCAGTGAATCCCAGGGAAACACACTGTCTCTCAGTTTGAATGGAAATGGAAGCCAGGATTCATTCTGGGCACTTTACATGATGATGTTTAGCCTGTTAGCCATCTTTTAGCTTGCTTAGCCTGCTATTGTTTAGCCTATTTGTTAAGAAAATGAGTCATCAGCCCCTCAGTTTACACAGAACCGGGTACTGTCAGCAGAATAACCGTGTATTAACAGCACTGTGTTTTTAGTGAGTTAATATTAATACAGAATTCAGTGTTTGTTAGACGGCTGTAGAACAGGAACTGCTCATTTTCTAGTAAAAAAACTTTATTGTTCATGTTAGCTTATTAACGTTATCCTGACCCAGACTTCAATTCATACACAGTGACCTGCTTTATGGCAAAGCTAGCCACGTAATGGACAGAAAAAAATCAGGTTCACTTTGGAGAATGGACATTACATGCTGCCATCTTTTCTCAGTCACGAATACCTCTATACTTTTCCTCTTACACTTAATATTTTTTGTAATGCATGTTATTCTTAAACTAGATAAGAAAGAAATTAGGATATATTACTTTCACATACTGACATAAGAAAACAGGATAACATACACACATTTTCAATAAAATACAAAAACAAAAAATACACAGTCTGCGACAGCGGCATCTTGTGCAGGGTGACGTGTAGTAAACGCATTAGTGTGCTGTGCTGCACGGTTCACAGCAGGCTTAAAGGAATTTTCTACTGGCAGGTTCCTGATGTTTCCAGCTGTGACGTGCCGTCTGGACTGGGTACAATTTGATTGTGGAATTCGGTACTGTTCTGCAGCTCACCAGCCAGAACATATAAGACTCGCTGGAGGAAATCTCGCCTCTGATGTTGGTTTGAAGCAAACTACCTAAAACAGTTTGGCTGTTTCCTGGCAGATTCCAGACCAGTTTATACTGCTGCCTGGAAATACAGACTAGAGCTGAAGAAAACAGCTGATGGTCTGTATGACCAACACTGACAGATAAAACAGCCTTATTTAAACACTACAAACCTAATTCACATTAAAGCACGTAATCACAAGGACCAGAAGTCAGAGTAGAAGTGAGTACTGGAGCAGGGGTATAAGGAAGCGAGCACAAGGACATGGAACAGGAATAGGAGTATGAATATGACTAGATGTTGCAGCAGAACTAGGAGACTAGAATGAAAAGTAAAACTAGGAATAGGATTTTAAGTAGGTGTAGAAATGTGACTAGGAGAAATCACACAGAAGTAGAACCTATAGTAAGAGTTGAAGTAGTACTAGGAGTAGAAGTAAAAGGAGTAAGAATTACATAGGAACAGATGTATGACTACAACTAGACAAAGAAATAGAAAGAATAGAAGTACAAGTGGACATAAAAGTAAGAGTAGAAGTAAAAGTAGGGTGAGAAATAGATGTCGGAAAATGGAGTGGAGTAGGAGTAGAAGTAGGAAGGAGCAGCAGAAGAAGGAATAAAAGTAAGATCAGGAGTAGAAGTGGGATTAGGAATAAAGGCAGGGATAGAAGTAGGAGTAAAAGTACACACTTAAAAAGATGGTTCTTCAATGGTTCTTTAGTAAAGAAAATGGTTCTATACAGAACCATGAATACTTAAAGAACCCTTAATTAAGGTTCTTTGCATTAAATGGCTCTTCTTTAGATTGACAGAGAATGTGCTATATATGGTTTTATATAGAACCTTTTTGAAAATGGTTCTATATTGCACCAAAAAGGGTTCTTCTATTGTTATGATAGATTGTAATATAGAGCCATATACAACACATTCTCCATCAATCTGAAAAACCCTTTTACCATGCAAAGAACCCCTTTATCATGCAAATGGTTCTTTGAACGTTAATTGTTCTATGTAGAACCATTTTCTTTACTAAAGAACCCTTGAAGAACCATGTTTTTAAAGTGCGTAGAAGAAGACATACAAATTGGACAATGAGTGTAGATGCAAAGAGGTGGGTTTAATGAATAGGCTGGTCACTGTAGATACTCTCTCTGTGATTGAATCAGACCCAGACCAGCTGCTTAACGAGGAGCTGCTAATGTTAGCACGGTCAGTGAGGTGGTTCTGGGATCAGTCTGTTCTTTGGGGCTGACCCTCAATCAACCAGCGCTGCTGACCATCAGTAGGGCCATCATTACCATCAGTTCACTTCACTTATGTAAGAACAATTACACAATGCTGCTGTTTAGATGTTCTGAAAGGCGGCGAGCATCTCCACAGAGGAAGTGGAGCATTTCTCAATCTGATCATTTCAGCTGATGCGTCCAGTCTGAGCTTATGAGGCAAACGGCCTTCATAGAGCTGGACGGAAAAACAAAACTCATCCATTCAGGGAAACGCTGGAGAGGACTGATGATGACCTTTATGTTTAGAAAAAACGATTATTAAAGTCTCAAATTAGCAGGCATTTCTGTCCTGCTGTGCTCCGTCTTAGGCCTCCTGTTATAGTCCTGGAGATAAACATGAAACAAGCGTCCTTGGCTGAGTCACTGTTTCCAGCAGGAGGGATTACAGCACTCTGTCCAGCGTCTGGACCTTCAGCAATCTGAGTCATTAGCAATCAGCAGCAGGCAGGGGTTAAATTAGGATTTAGTGAGCTGAGTGGGGGGCACTAACAATGTTGAGACAATATCACCAGTGCTTTATATGTAAAGAAAAAAAATGCAGAGCGATTGCACAGCTTAAACAATTCTCCAGTTGTTGGTTGCTATGGTATTTCAGGTGGTTGCTAGAATGTTGCTAGGTGGTTGCTATAGTGTTTCAGGATGTTTTCCCATGTGTGACTATGCAATTGCTATAATATTTCAGGTGCTTGCTAAAGTGTTGCTAGGCAGTTGCTGTTGTATCCCAGGTGGTTGCAGGTGATTGTTAGGGTATTGCTAGGTTACTATGGTATCTCTCATGCTTGCTACAGGTTTGCTAGGTGGTTGCTAGGGTGTTCCAGGTGGTTGCTAGAGTGTTGCTATGTGATTGTTGCTAAGTGCTTGCTGTGGTGTTCTAGGTGGTTGCTAGAGTGTTGCTAAGTGCTTGTTGCTATATATATATAATTACAGTTCACAGTGGTTGTGATAAGAACCAGACGTCCACCTCTAAAAGCTCCCTCACACAAAGTTATTACATGAAATGGTTATGAATACTTAAAATCCATTCATGGTGGAGGGATACATATTATGCAAGGTGTTGTGAGGCAAAATAGTCACATGTAGGTTCACTGGTGGTTTTGGATAGTAAATAAAATGTCTATATTTGTGTTGTAGTCATGGCGACCCCTGGTTCATATCCCCACCACTGTGAAGAAATCTGAACCATTTAACACCAAACTCTGAACCATTTAACACCACACTCTGAATCAAACAATTCCTTTTTATGCAAAAAGGAAGGGTCTTCGCTGGCAGAAGGCTCCACTGACTGGTCTGAGGTGGACAGATTCCTCTAGGCTCTGTGCTGAGCTGTAACAGCGAATGGTCTGTAATTTAGCATTTAGGTTTGATTATAGTTGGGGTTTGAGCTGGCTGGAGGGCGCTAATTATTGCTGTTATGTAAGTCTTCAAACAGACTTCAGCAGGCGGTCAGAAAGCGTGTGAGTTCTTAGAGGTGCTCTGTTAAATCCTCTGCAAACTGTACTCTAAGTTTACTGCAGGTCACACTGAGCCAATAAAATCTTTGTATGATGTCATGTACATTGCTGAGACCTACGGCCAGATTACATGATAAAGAATCTCTGAGAGTCGGCCTACCATGAACTACTTGCGTCAGTCATCAAATAGGCCTTTCACAGTTATGACAAAAGATTATTCAGTTATAATATTCTAAATAAAAGAGTTTGGCATGATTTTATGTTAAACAATAAAATAAAAACCATGTTGCAAAATAAGGCAACTTTAAAAGTGCTCAACTCACTGTGAAACTTTTGTCTTACCTCCTCACATGTCAGGCGGCACAACCAAAAACAAAAGACCTTCATTTTGACATACTTTCATGAAAGAGATGCCAGGATATTGCATCATAAAGAAGTGCCCAAGTGACCTTCATGGTGCAATGCCAAGGTCACAGATTTAGTAAAATGTCATGTTAAAATCGTGGTTAGAATGGTTCAGTTTACCATGTCAGGTGGTCTGACCTCAGGAGAACCATGAAAATGTGGAACTATTATAATAATTTTTATTATTTTTTTAAATGTAAGTATAAACTCCCTACAGGTTTCTATGAATGTCTAAGTAGTTGGCTGTTTAATTTGAAATTAGTCTGAAAAGTCAGGTGGCTCGACCAGTCAGACAGATGGAGCAATCAGACCAGCACAGTTTAATAACTGAAACAGACAATTAAAAGTTACAAGTTACAATTAAAATAACATACATTATATTTAATATAGAAAATGCAAAGATATAAATGCAAATATATAGGCAGATAAAAAAATGCACATGATGTCCGTTTTAATACAATTTTTAAAAATTATCAGTTTGAAAACCTTATGTGTCACTGACCAATTTACATCAAAACGAACAGAATGTGAATTGAGTGTGTTTGTTTATTAGTAGGGTTAAGGCAAATATATAAATAAAATGAAAACATTTATTAAGACTCATGATGGGTCTATTATATTGGACAGTAAATAAAATGTCTATATTTGTGCTGTAGTCATGGCGACCGCTAGTTCCTATCACCACCACTGTAAAGGAATCTGAACCATTTCACACCAAACCACTCTGAATCACTCTGTTTGCATCTCAAAACATTAGTGTAATTCCCTTTTAATGTAGTCTGTGTAGTGGCTGCGTTTCAGTGCAGATTTACAGCTACATTATGGATGTTTTTATTTGTGGATTAGATCATTTAATGTATGTGATAGAGGGTGGTGGTGAAGCTGTGTGCAGTGCTGTAAGGGGTTAAAGTGTGTGTCAGGTTGCTGAAGGTGGTGGAGTTATTGCTTGAGAGGCCTTCTGTTAGGTTTCTGTTAGAGAAACAGTCGTTTGGGAAAGTCTGTCCCAATAGGCGCTCAAAGCTCCCCCCAAAGAATATTTGAATACAGACTCTGCATGTGCCAGAGGATCAGCACTGTCAAGAAACAAGAAAAAACACCAACGTTGGGACAGTGGAGCATATTCTTCCCAAAACATCATTATATACTACAGCAGAACACTGATGTTTTTTCTTGTCGCGGATTGAGTTGAAAAGCTCATAGACATTACAGACGTCCTGAGTTAAATATATAAAACCTCACCAATGTTATGAGTGGACCTCAGGGGGAGAAATAAAATACAGTAAAAAGTAGGATATGGGCCCTTTAAGACTCCCAGCCTGCATTAGACTCTCGTTGGTGTTTAAATTGTGCTTATCAGCACATTGGATGGACACTGCAGTGGGCAGGGAGGAGGGTCCACTCAGAAAGCAGAAGCATGCAAAAATGACATCATGGACAGCAGAGCAGCTAAAGTAAATAAATTAGCTTAGAGGCTGGATGCCCCCCCACCAAACACCCCCCACCCCTGTTGATATGAGCCCTGGAGGAGCTGACCATCACTGACCTGGTTCTAGATGAGCACTCATTTTGCATTTAACCAAAAGAACAGTGGAGGTGGTGAGTTTACGGTGAATATGATCCTGGCTGTGTTTCACTCACTGTAGATCATCAAAGCTGAGATTTTATTCACTGTGAAACACCAGCAGTGTTCTACTGTTTTTATACAACAATTTTACAAAAATAAAGGATGAAGCAAAGCTAACAGGTCTGAAAGTTGTTCCAAGTGCCTTTTTTGTGTAGATTTTAGGGGCAAACTGTACTTCCTATCAATTTCTATTGTGGTGTCTTTAATGGGGTGCGCTGCTCAGGAGGTGTGGCCGTGCAAAGTGGTTCTCGGGAGGCGCCACACTACCGGTGTAAAAAGGTACTGTTAATGGTGTTGTACATTACTGCAAGGTTGTTCCTGTTAGTTAAAGATGTGTCTATGTTTTGACTGTGTTTTGTTGTGTGGGTCTGGGGTCTCTGTCTAAATGACAGAGACGGAGCCGCTACTCGATTTACGTGCCACTTTTGGTCCAAAAAAGAGTAGAAAAGATGTTAAAACATTTAATTTAGCCATTAATTTGTTTACCCTAACCTCTTACTTTTCTGTCTTATGTGAATGCAGTGCATCATTAGCATCTCCATTAACATGGGAATTCCAAACAGTCAACTTCACCACACAAAATCAAAATTTTTAAATGTTCTGAGTTGTACAGGTGAGGCAGGACAGTAACATCACATTTTGGCCTGATTTTAGCCACAGAGGATGTTGAGCATCATTCACCAACAATTCTTAAGAAGTAGTTTCTTCTTAAAACCCACTTATATAATTTTC
>JAILXH010098482.1:5016-19141 GCA_023558415.1 Piaractus mesopotamicus | reverse complement strand
TTTTTTTTACTTTTGTCTTATTTTCACTTAGAAGATCAACAAGACATAAATTAGCCAGCTTTTGCACACCACTGTACATCTTTAGAATAAATGCAAACAAACATTAACGCAGGGAAAAGTAATAAGAACTAACAAGAAAGTAGTTTGATGATGTGAGCTAGTTAAAAAAAAAACAGGACAGGTCTGGTTTCTGACTTCTTGAGGCCTCCAGCTGTTACGTAGTTTTATTCAAATCCACCACCAGCACTTCTGGTTTAATTACTAAAGCACTGATTTGCCAAATCAAGTGTTGAATGATGACGGTTAATACAGAACTGCAACAAGGACAGGTTTGGAAATAGTAAAGCCAATACCTACACACCTGACATACATAACATTACTGCTTGATGTATTTATATGTTTTTGAATTTCTTCTAATATTTGGGGCATTATCTGGGTTGGCTATGCCTCAGGATTTTAAAGGAGGTTAAAGCATGCATTAAAAACAAATTTTTGTCTATATTTATATAAAGTTTAACAAGACATAAATGCATTACTCACATGAATTGTGTTTTTTTTTATATATATGTCTGATTTTATGTCTAGTTTAAATATGCTAAATAAGTTTTCCACTAATCAATGTTGAGCTTTTATTACAGTTTTTCAAGGCCAAAACCTTGATACTATTAGTAATAGCTTTTTCATAACATATAATCAGGTTTTCATTAACATTGTAAAAAAAAATACATTTTTATTTGCTCATATTCTATTTAACTGCTTTTTGGGTCAAAAGGTCAGTGGAGAAGTTGACAAATGTTTCACAAATGTGTGTTATTTTGCACTTCAGACCACAAACACTTTCTAAAACCCCAGTAGCTGACAATTATTTAAATTTCAGAAATAAATTTCAGAAATAAAATTGATTACTAACTCAACATTTCAAGTAAGATCACTTTTCCTGCATGTGTCACCGATGTGACAGACACTGATATCATGCTCTGTGTCTATAACATATTCAGTTAACTCCATTAACCAACACACATTAAAGACCAACAGTAGAAAATGCACAGCTATGCCCTCAACAGTGTTCTACAGCGTCAGTAGTGTTGGTGTTACAGTGTCATTGGAGTTATAATTCTGTGTTCAGATTTTTCATTTTTATCATGGATTATGATTATGATCTATATGAAAGACATGTCAGTAAAAAGTCCTTAAAGCTGTCATAGTTTATCAGTTTATTTTAAAATCCCCATACGTTGATTTCATCATTTTAATGGAAGAATGTGACACAAGGATCATACCCTCTTGAGGAATTTATATGCAGTATTTTTGTTAAATTACTTTTTAACCAAACAATGAAAATTAAGCAATTACTATAAATATTTTCATTCACTGTATTTATATGAAACAGTTCAATAACAGACATTCTATTTTGAGAAAATAACAACTTACAATAAGATAACACTAGTGACATATATGCTAGAATCTTGATACTTTAAATACAACATCTAAAATTATATTCAGTGTATTTTAGTGCAAGTAGTTAATAGCTTATTAGATGCTGGACCTTCACCTTTATTACATTTGTAATACATCAATATAATCCTACATCTATACAAGTAAAGAATTTAAGTACTACTTCTGTCTAATAATAGTCTAAATGAGAAGAATACATATGAGTGAAGCGATGTAAAGATTTATATCATGTCACAGCTCCATTATCTGCATGTCAGGGCACAGTGAATTTGTATGGAATGCTAAATTATTTGGTTTCGCCCTCATTCTAAACTTCCGTTTCCGTGTTCTGTCACAACCAGAGAGCTTTATTTGTGCCTCATTAAGAACTCAACCATGAGAAGTAAGCAATGGGATTGTTTGAGGCCACAAATATTTAGCTCTTTGCGTCTTGTTTTATGTTACGCTGTTCAGTTCAATTAGAAACACCTAAGAATTCCACAACAATGTGCACAACCTTTCAATATGAATTCAGTTTTAAAAATCTACTGTTGTTAATACATTGTTTGACAGATGTTGTGTTACCTATTACCTGTTGTGTTGCCTATTAACACAGAAATGTGGTCCAAGAGTAATTTGCCTAAAGGGGTTGACTGATAAACCCATTAAGCACGTCTCTAAAAAGTCTTAGAACGCTGACCCAGGATCAGCCCTGGTGCTCTTGGTTATAGTCATTAGATAACTTTTTCCAAAACATTTTATACAGTTTAATGCTTAGACACAAACTAGGCTAGGTTACAGCATAAGTAGCAACAAGCTTTAAAATACAGCCATGTTCCTGGAAGCATGGCAGCAAATAGCCCATCCGCCACACCCTGACGTGTATACTCGGGCCTCTACAGCCTTTAGTGTACTACCAATCCCATTATATGTGGGGAACACGGAGGTGGGGGAACAGTAATCAATTGTTCCCTCCAATCTCACAGGAAATGGATCTGGGCTTTCCTCTGTGTGTTAGGGAGTGAGGGTGCAGCAGAAGGGAAAAGAGGCCCATAGCAACACAATGGTGGAAAGGAAAAGAGCATATAAAGTCACAAAGCCACACTGAGTGAAGGAGTGCAAGGGCCCTACAACAATAAGAAAATGAGGAAGAATGTGGTATACAAGGTGAGGCTAGATGATTCAAAGCCTCCAAACCAGCCTTTTCGAGTGAGACGGGCCACCTCCCAGGTTCCTGTGGTCAGAAGCAGAGATGGAGCATTATCAGGCAACTAGCCTGTTTTAGATTGTAGCCACATTCAAGGTTCTGGTCTTTCCGGGACTCTCTACTGGCCAGGATACTGTCAGGGATGAGATACAGGCTTGTCTATGACACTGCACCGGTGATGGGGACACACTTTGTCAGGCGATAACCCCGCTCTCTTGGGTGTTGCTATCACACGCTAGCATTTAGCATTGCCAGGTCTCTCTTCAAAAATAGGGTGTGGTGATTTACTTTCCATGGCTTAGTTCACACTCTCCTTCAGTTATCACACAGCAAAAAATCTGCTCAGGAGGCCAACAATTAAAAATATCTCTACCATATGTCCCTGCTTAACAAGTGTTTTGTTGCAGCTTTCACACATATATAGTTTCAGTGTACTGTTTAACTTACACATAGATTAATGTGAACATTTTGTCATCTGTTATTCTGTTATTGATATTTGGAGTCTCGTTTGGAAGTATCATTGGTATTCCTGGGTCAAGTGGGGGCTTGTTTGAAGAGTTTAGCTCATCAGGACAAAAAATTACATTGGTACTTGGAGACTAGAGGAACGGACATTTTACTAAACCAAACATCAACAAAGAGAGTAGACATTTATAGGAATATGTGAGGCACCGTTGAGGAAACAGGCACATAAATAGTACATAAAAAACAGAAATGTATTTCAGTCACTGTTCGCTTAACCCTCTACCAAGCTAAAGGGCCGCCGGCAGGCCCAATGTTTTATTACACACTTCTATAGCCAAAGTAAAGCTAAGATGTTAGTTTGCATTCAAGTCCCTGTAGTTAATGCATAATAAGCCTCAGTATGTAATAATGCGGGAATGATAGGGGCTTAAAGGGGCATTCTGGCCTACAACTAGCATTTGATATGTTATTTGTCATATTATGTACTTTTTTTTAGTGTAGCATTGTATCTCTCAGCCTCATTGATTTTACAGAATTCACAATTTTGTATCTTTTTTGTATTTTCTTCCTCACTACAATATCCAACATGCATTATGCAAATGCATCATGCAACCATTCAAGACTTCAAGACACATCAGAAGGAAGTTCGTCTAGTCTTTATATCTGAAAATTTCATTCTAGAGACTACTGCACTACAGCTGTAGGAGGCAAGAAGGCCACAGATGTTGTGACTGTTACATTTTTCATTTTGGCCAGGGGGTCTGAAGATGAGCGCCAAGAAAGCGGTGATATGTAAAAGACTTCTGAAAAAAAGCCAGAAATTTATTTGCAGTGGTAATAGGCCTAGCAATCATGACCACAAGGCTACTGATTCAGATCCCATCAGGGTAACCAAAGAGGCCTTGATGCTCCAGTGTACTTTCCACTGCATTTTGTGTCTGAATCCTTAAATAAGACTTGTTCACAAGTTGTGATGACAAAATACAACACAAAAGTCAAAATGAAAACCTAAGATACTGGCTTTACAACTGCTTTGAACACTAAATGACTGCAGCTGGTGTTAGCACTCTGCAGGTCCATGTCAGACTGAGTCCAATGTTTGTCTAGGTTTTTTAACCCCTGACCTTTAAATGTTAAAACAGGGTTCAGATGTCAATTCTGGGAAAGCGTCATTGATCCGACGTATCAGCACAACTATTGTCAGTGAGGAGACGACTGGAATAAAGAATACTGCTGAGTACAGAAGGCAGTCACCTTTTTCACCATTGTCCCAGAAGGGTAAAGAAAAGAATGGATGGTGGCACAGACACACCAAGCGAGACGGAGAAAGACACCAAGGGGTCGCCCTCTTTTCTTTGTCCACTTTGGTAAAAGACCAGAGATAATTAAAGACGTGTTTGGTTTGGCTTTTGAGTGGAGTAATCCGCTCACCTGCTACAGCAACAACAGAGGTCTAGCTCTAAGGCAAACAGAGGGATGAGGAAAGAAAGGAAAGAAAAGTCTGCTTTTTGAACACAATAAACAGGTGCAAAACGAACCAGGTCACCTGGGTTCATGAGAGGTCAGCAAGCTGGGGATGGCTTATTATTGTGCATGCTAGATTGTGAGTGCCTAAAGAAGACACAGATGACAATGATCATACTAGGTTTTGTTTAAAAGTGCATGCAACTTATTTTAATACTAAAGTATCAACACTATTAGAATTACAAAGTAGACTGTGTATTAATAAGCATAGGGTGTGTCTACTTTCTGCATGGGAAACTAACACATGGTGCCTTTCTGTTCTTGAATAATACAAGGTTTTTTCATCATGCAAATTACCAGTATAAAACCCTCTCTGTCCCATACAAGGCTGTTTTGGGCATGTGGCCTTGCTGACAATGTTCACGCCCTCACTGACGACGGGACCAAATGAAGCAGAAGGCATTTTATCGCTGTCCGTATGACCATGACTGAAGAAGCGTGATAAAGCAGGTGTCTGGAGTCATCAGAAGCACTGACGACAAGTACGAGTGCTGAGGTCACACTTCAGTCCAAACCATTGCTGTACCCAAACAGCAAAAAGAAATTTTAAAGAACAGTACAAAAAAATTTGTAAAAATAGAGCAACTTGGACCACTTCAATTTCAGTGTTTCTTCTTGACTCGTGTGTTATCACGTTTATGTGCGGCGACTTCAGAATATTGCCATGATTTTTGTTGTTCCTATTTATAAACATATAACATCTTCAGTTCATGAACAGTTATTTTAAAAAAGGAACAGAAATGTAAAGTGTAGTCCTCATATGCCTGCATGACAGTTGTGCATGTGAATACACTGAAGAAAATGTTGCTTAAAGGTTGCTCTACATTTATATGATTTAAATGTAAACATTGGCTCCACACGAATAAAATGTGTTACATCGATATAATTACTATGCGTAAGTACTTAACCCCTTAAACCCCTTAGGTTATAGTAGTGTGTAATAAAACTTTGGGCCTGCTGGTGGGCCCTGGCCATTTAAGGTGTTAAGTAACTTTCTTAATTTAAGTTGATTTAATGTATTTCATTTGTGTGGAGTTGATGTAAACATTTAATTCTTGTATTTTTGTATTTTTTTTTAAACTTTAATTCTTTTTTTCCAGTGCAGAATTCAGTCTAAAGTGGCTCACTGCCACCAGTTCCCATTTTCATGTTTCCCCTGTTCCCAATACACCCGATCCAACAAATCAGCTCATTAACAAACCTTTACTGAGTAGAAGTTTGTGTGTTAGAACAGGAAAACACTAAAATGTGCAGGGCATTAGGTATTCCAGGACCAGGTTTGGGAACAGAATATATGAGTGTTGCAAAGTGAGAGCAGAGCGAGGAGTGGAGCAGCGTGATTTTGCTCAGAGTGCGGCGAGGCTTTTTTCAGAAAGTCGGAGCATCTGAATTCTTTCTCACTCTGAAATCACTCTAATACCACTCCATCCTTTTTTTGAAATGGAGTTAAATGAAGTGCGCAGTGTCTGTCCATATGTTCAAGACATAAAATATCATAAGAATAAATCATTTGGAGCAGACATGGAGTGGGTTTTCTTTGATGTATGAGTGTGGAATGAACAAGGAACAGGAAATAGAAAAGCTGGGGAAAAAAAAAAACAAAAAAAAAACACTACATCTGGAGTAAGTCAAAAATTTCAGAAATGGTTGTCATATGAGCAATTTTGGTCAAGCAGTACCACAAAGAACTAACTGATCTCCCTAATGAAGGCTTTGACTGCTATGTGAATATATATGTGATTAATAAAAAAAAAAACACGTCACACCAACAGCTTTCAGTTATAAATGCCATTTACTTAAGCTTTTACTACAAGGGCCACTGGGCCATGTCGATTGATAGAGATAGAGAGATGTCACACAGAAAGATAAGGTCAAATAGAGAAGTAACAGACAAAACTGCATTTTATATGCATGATTGTCAGCCCCAAGCTAGCTGGGTCACATGGCGTACCCGTCCTCTTCGCAGTACCCAAGGCCATGTCTGTGGGCTCACCATGTGCTTGAAATAAAAAACAACCCGAAAACAATCCACAGAAACTTATGAAAGACACATTTGTTATCTTGAAGATTTTTTTTTTTCCCATCTGTTACTTTCTTTTATAAGCTGGGAACATCTCATCCAAAAAAGAAAGACAAGAGGTCTATCTGAGGCAGTAACATTAAAAGTGCTTTGGTGACCAATGATGCAGTGTATCTTAGTGTGAAAAGAACACACTGAAGTACAGTTGTATGCAAAGGTCTGGGAACGTCTGGCCAATTACATATATTATTGAGTTTTGCAGTGAAAAGAAGTAAACACAACATCTGCAGCAACCTAATGTTTAAAAATAATATTTTCTGCAATTGCTGATGCACAGTAACTTTACATTTGATTAACTAAAAAAAATAGGAAAAATAAAATTGTTATTGTAGGATGTGCAAAAGTTTGAACATCCAGTGTAGAAGTCTCTGAACTTGGATTATTTTGCCAGGTCAATAATTGTCATTTGCATCAGAGCATTCTCTGACTCTTTAAACCTTGTGCTAACACTCAACAACAATGTTCTTCTCTGAGCAGATGGCTGAGTATCTAAAAAAGAGCTAAGTTATGTCTAAAAAGCAGGAGAAAGCTATTAAAAGATATGAGTTTTCAAGTCACAACTTACAACGTCCAAAATGCCATTAAGAAATGGCAGTTAAGGGGAACAGTGGAAGTCAAGGCAAGATCTATAAGACCAAGAAAACACTGAGATAGAACTGCTCATACATTGTCCAAAAAGGCAAAGAAAAAAACCCATATGACAGAAAAGATCCTGCAGAAAAGTTTACTGACACGGGAGTAGCGGTGCAGCGTTCCACTATTGCTTGCACAAACATGATCTACATGGAAGAGTAATCAGAAGGAAGCCTCACCTGTGACCTCATCACAAAAGTCAATGTCCGAAGTAAACAAAACAACACCACAACAACAGCCACACAGATAAGTGATATTTGAAAACAAGGGCTATAGACATATGAAGTAAATATGGAGCTCTTTGGCCACAGTCTCCAAAGGTATGTTTGAAGAAAAAAAAAAGCAGCATTTGATGAAAAGAACACCTTGCAATGTATTAAGCATGGGGGTACATCTAACATGCTTTGGGGTTGTGTGGTAGTCAGAGGAAGGAAACATTAAACAAGTTGATGGAAGAATGGATTCTACTTCCAGATATACCATATTCATGACCATGAATGCATCTCAGTACGTAGCTTCAGAAAACTAGACGAGCTTGAGGTAATTATCCTGAGACTGGGAGCCCAAGGTAGAATTCCCATTGTTTTCCCAATACAAATCTCACTTCCTTTCCTGATGCAGAGATATTCGCCTAAACTAAAATAGAGCATCAGGCAGGCAGGCAGGCGGGGGGCACTCCAACTGGAGAGAGGAAGGAGGAGGACAAGAGAGAGAGGGGTGGGGGGAGGGAAGGAGTTAAGTAGGGAGGGCAAAGGAGGAGGAAAAGGCTGCTGGTGTTTCTTACAATGCCCTAATGCCTTTGGGTGCACTTTCCAGTGCGGTTCGAACCACGGCCTGTGAGCAGCTGCTTCTGTTTATCATCGGTTGGAGGTAAGAGTCACGCTACGCTGGGAGTCTTCCTCTAGATAAGCCTACGTCTCTTCTCGTCAGCTGAGGACATGATTCTTGGATAGCTTGTAGAAAGAACGAGGCAAACTTCCAACGTGAAGAGAGAATGAGCGAATTCTTCCATTGACTCAACAGGAGGACCGGAGGGGGACATCACACAGCCTGCCTCAGCGAAGAGATGAAGATATCTTTCTGGCTCAGATAAAAAAGACCTGCCATCAAGTACATCAGGAACGTTTGTCTTTCCCTCCTGGCCCAGGTCGAAGGAGGCCAACTTTCAGGAGGAAGAGAGAGGTTTGATTCCTCGAAGGCAACCAGAGACACATCCATCCTTAGCCTCTGCATTAGTAAAGAGGAACCGAAAGCCCGTCTTGTCCATCAGTCTGAGGATCACAAGACATCTATACCTCTGCTGACACAGAGAGAAGAGAGCGAGAGAGGGACTATCAATCCAGATTAGCGCTGATGGCCTAAATCCAACCCTCTACCGGTGTATCAGCGGAGACAGCAGTGAAGAGGGACATACTGCCTTCACCCACACCCACCGAATGTGTCAATCTCAACACCTCGAATCAGAGCAAAAGTTGCGCTAACTCCCTGAGCCCTACTACTGAGAGACATCAAACGATTCGACTCAATCGCAGGGGGAACGAGAAGAGAGTCCGTCTGCCTTATTCTGTCTGCCTTTTGTCAGGTGCTTTGTGCCTCAGGTGCTAATCTCAGGCAACTCCCAATCTTTACACTAATAGAGTCGTCATCAGCTCAAGCTTGGAGGTCTTTGAAGTTCATTACCAGTCTACCGTCAGAGACGTGAGCTTGAGCGCGAGACAGCCTGGAGCTATTTCTTCATTGAGATAGAAACTACGCATTCGTAGAGGGCTACAGAGGTCACCTGACAGAAACATCTGCCCAGCTGTCTGATATTTAGGAGAGACCCATCAGTTGGAAAAGAGGCAGAGAAGCAGGTCACACAGGTAGAGTAGACTCATGTGAAAGTGATTCTGCATGGTTTGCTATTGATGCTTTTTCACATTAAGGAAAATTACTGCACAAATCCCAGCCTGTTTTATGCATGTGCAAGTACCACATTCATGTTCATCAGCTCTTATATTTCACGCATGAGAAACAACCTCACCACACTTCACTGCTTTGTGCTTTCTGCACAATGTATACTGTGACTGTTGAGTTTACTTACTGAGAGAAAAAAAAAAGAACACTGCCCCCGCAAGTTAAACTGGGTTCACTCAGCAAATTCATTTGAACTTAAGCAAACTGTTAATTCTAAAGTGCATAAATGTTGAATTTCAGGATCTAAAGTTGGAGATTTACTAATATTTTACTGCTGTTGGAACAAAACCTCATATGTTCATTTTCTGCGTTTTCAGTATTTGACATAATTTGAAATTGCCTGTTGTTCTTTACAATGGTGTGTACATTTCATGGCAAATGGGCCAAAGGACATGGCCCAAATTTACTTGGAAGAAAGTCTGGTTCCATTGACTTACATTAAAAGTAAAGCATGTTTTTTGCTTCTCGTGTAAAGTTATCATTTTGGAGATACAAGGTTTTGTTCTGACAGCAGCGATTTGCTAGTTAAATTTCTTTTTATTAGCATAATGAGGGACAATAAAGTTTGTTCAAAAATAAGCAAAGCTACTTAGTAAGGCATATGACTATTTACAGTGTACAATGAAAAATACTTTATGATGCAAGAAGCAATGTAACTAGTTTTATACTAACTCAAACTGAAGGAAATAATGCCAAACAAAATTTCTGTTTAAATAACAAAGTAATACATCGACTCAAACCTCAAAAGACTTCAAATCAACTTCTGCTTCTCTTCCACTAATTGCAGTTCACTTAGAGATTAAACTTACATAAAAAGAATGTTTCTGTAAAGTAGTATATAAGGGTTTTCCTTTGAGAATTTAAAGGAAAATCTATTTTAAACTGAAACTCATTAATTGCTCCAGTAGCTCCATTAATATAATACTGATATTAGCCACATTGATAATTATAACCCATTATGTTAATTTCCCCAGCCAATGTCACATTACTGGTTTTTAAACACACATTTGGGTAAGTTTTTCAGCTGAAATAGAATCATCATGAATCAGGTTATGGTGTTCTTATCATATGTTATGAATGAAGTATTGGCAAACAATACAGAATGTCTATTAATAAAACCAGGAATTGTGTGTTGAACAGGTACATTACGAATAACATTTCAATGTTTGTCTTAGTTACTGCTATTGTGTTGGTGACTATGAGCACAACATTAAGTCTAAAAGCATAAACAGCAGTGAAAGCATTAAGATAAAGTGCAAACAAGATGGAATATAAAATAAACCAGATATGGAAGAACATAAACAGCAGACGTCGACTTTAAATAAACGTGTCTTCTTTACAGCGTCACTCTTTCAACCCTTTACGTGTTAATTGAGCAAGGAAGATAAAAAGGTATAAAGGTGAGGAATATTATTATTTTAGAATATAATAAGGTTTTACATGAGCATGAATGTTAACGTGAGTGTCCTGTAATTAGTATAATCTACCTTCTTAGTCTTTGGCTTCAGGTCAAGATTGTTTCTGTATTCAATTGGCATTGAAAGAACAGGCGAATGTCTGAAAATAGACGCCAAGTCATTATGTTATAATGATTCCCAAGAGAGTGTTTCAGTACAAGAAATGCACACACATGTGTGCCTGTCACGGCCTTATGTGAAGCATATCCAATAACACAGTTTAAGCTCAGTAGCTTAGCCTTGTACACTTTTTGCTGTAATTAGTAACCAAATGCCATCTTATGCTATTTCAATCAGGGTATCAGTTCAGCAATTCAACACATGGAGCCCCACACAAACACATTTCTTCTTATAAGCCTTGTCAACCCCCAGAGCTTCTCCTTGTACAGTTGTTTTACTGTAAAAGGGGCTTCAGGCTGGGACAGTAGGACAGGGCGATGTAAATATTTATTAGGGCAGTGGAGTTAGTAAAAGCGTCGGGGGAAAGTGAAGGCTGGTGTGCATAAAGTTGGGATGTTTCATACACGTTTGACCTGAACGCTGATCTGGGACAAGATGTTCTTGTATAGTTCCTGACTTTAAATGATTCCTGTAGGAAAAACTGAGAGAAATGCTGGGAAGTCACACAAGCTGGACATCTGAATTTCAGAGAGCTGTACTGACTGAATATTAATCGTGGGTTCCTTTTAGTCCCTGAACTAAGATCAGGTACAATCTTATAATAAATTTTCCAAATAGTTCTTTGGAGCAATGTCACAGAAGATGGTTTTTGGTTCCCTTACGAACCATTTTTGCATATGAGATGTATGAGTGTGAAGAACCTTCACTTCAAAAAGCCTTCACATACCAATAAATATTTTCCTTACAATTGTACATTAAAGCCAGGAACCATTCAAGAACAGTTATTTTTTGGATTGTACTTGTTTTTATCTTTATACTTTGGGTTAGGATTTGGCTAGAAACAGTTGGTCCTGGATCACAAGTGGAATGGAAATCAACTTGAATATTTTTAATGAATATAATCAAATGAAATATTTTCCTCCAGATTAACTCTTACCAGATTAACTAGGACACTGTTGGCTCTCTGTGTGAAATGTGACTGTGTTGAGCTGCTAGTGAGCAATAATGTTTGAAAGGGGAGGAGTTAGAACCCCCTGCTGTGAAAACAGCTCACATTCCTCTATAAATAAGGCTGTGCTGAGATAAAATGGATAGCACAGCTTTCTTGACTTAAAAAAAACTGTGTACAGCTATTACAATAACAAATAGCATTTGAACACAGCTTTATAAATGTTGACTTGCTTACCTATGAAGATAAAAACATTCCAGTTTTAGTAAGTCACAGAAATATATTCCATCAGTGTTATAGAAGGAAAAAAAAGGCAGAAATTGCATTTATTTTATGGCTACTGTGAAAAGGGGTTGAAGCTCAACCTCTCAACCTGATGCTCAGGGATAAAAACAAATCCAGAGCAAATCAAGGTCACTTACAGAGAACCAAATAACAAGTGTCTGCCATCTGTTTGATGAAGGGCTTTTGAAATACTATAGATATCTACTGCGTAATGTGAGTCTTGGGTGGCCTAAACCAGTCATGCCCTTGGCTGCTGAGATGACCTTTGTATGTCCCAAGTTCACAAAGGATCGCAGAACATGAACGTTAATCTAGGTCCTGATTCCTTCATAACAAGAAGTTTTATGGATAACGATAATATTTATGTCTAAGAAACATGTCTAATGACTCTTAATTAATTTTGCTGCTCATCTGATTACTACATACAGAGTTTGGATAGTTGCTAAATAAATAGAGTACCATGCATGCCAGCTCTAACCCAACCCTTAAATTTCTTGAACGAGTGAGGATGGTCAAGCTGTGCCCACATTCTAGAACAGGGGTGTCAAACTCAACCACTAAAATGGCCATATTAAAAAAATCTACAAATCCGTAGGCCAGCTGTGTTTTTATTTTAGCATTACTTAACATTTTGCCATGACCCCAACTGGCCATTGTTTATTCTAAAGATGCCAAAACTACAATGGCAAAAAATAGGCACTGAACTATTCAAAAATAATTTTAAATAAAAACAAGTTGTTTTATATAAAATAGTAGACTACATTAGCTGCAGATACTGTTAAACCTCTTTAAATGTCCCCAGTGTACAGTAGGTTTTTAAAAACTGCCCATTCGCTTGAACTAGACACCCGCCATCTTTTTTTTTTGTGTTGCTGTCCCATAGATCATTGTTGGGGTGGGGGTGGGAGCACACATTACGTTGCAGTGCATGCTGGGAACTGTAGTGCAGCTCATGGTGAAATGGGCAAATATTAATAGAATTTAAATAATTTTGCAGGCCAAATAGGACTGTGCCACAGGCCTGACTTGGCCCACGGGCCTTGTGTTTGACACATGGGTTCTAGAAAGCCAACAAGCAAAAGCTGTTCTAGACTTGTGGAGTCATGGAGGAACAAAACACAAGCAGCTTTTTTCTTTAACCCTTTTTCACAGTGCCATACAATGCAATTTCAACCTTTTTTGTATGTATTTTCTCCTTCTATAACGTTGATAGCTTATATTTGATGGAAGTGTGTATGAGTTAGAGAACTAAAGGTTTAATCATAAGAAGTGAGCAAGCAATAAACATTTATAATTGTGGTTTATTGTATTTAATTGATTGTATCCCCTTTCACCCCTCATTGCTCACGAGCAGCTCAACACAGAGTCACAACATTTCACACACAGCGTCAACAGAGACCTAGTTAATATGGTGGAGTTACAGTATAAAACATTTTTTTTATTTGATTAGATTCAATAAAATGTCTGAGACAAATTCCATTCCATGGGTACAATGGCCGCTAGGAGACCTGCTGAAGGAGGTTTAAGGGCCCATATCCTACATTTGTCTTAGTTTTTTCCCCTGAGACCCACTTATACCACTTATGTGGTGTAGCAAAAACAGACCATTTTCCAACCTCTCTTTATCCCTTACAATCAAACAGGCTGTATTTGTTACTGTCCTTTTAAGACTGATATATCTAAATGAGCTCTTGAGCTAAACTGCTATAGGCTGAAATAGCAGATGTATGTATGGCAGCTTAGTTTTCATATATAAACTGTACGAAGCGGGGAGTAAACGCTACATTTTAAATCCTGAAACAATGCTTACATTCTTCATAAAACTCTTAACTCAAGAAAGTAAGGACAATGTACAACCCTGTTTCCAAAAAAGTTGGGACGCTGTACAAAATGTAAATAAAAACAAAATGCAATGATCATTTAAACCCTATATTTCGTTAAAAATAGTACAAAGACAACATATCAAATGTTGAAATTGAGACATGTTATTGTTTTTTGAAAAATATGTCCATTTT
>JAILXH010098405.1:6607-23389 GCA_023558415.1 Piaractus mesopotamicus | reverse complement strand
ATTTTTACATTATACTGTCTGTCAGGGAAAACAGACACTCAAATACAAATTCAGGGAAAGGGTGTTGATTAGCCTGTTTGACCCACAATCGGTGAGCTTCTGTCTTTGATATTCCTAATTAATGCAGCCCTGGTCTGCCTGAGGGTGGCGCTGTAGCAAACTGGTTCAGAAGTTGTCAATTCATAGTCTAGCAACTGTAACTATGCTCAGGATTTCTCTGAAAAACTTTACAATGTGCCACAGCATATTTGTAAATCTGAATGACCAATTTTCCAAGAGCTTAGTGGATTCTTACTCATCTCTCGAGCTGAAGACCAAAGAGGAGCTGTGTAAGATCTCAGTTAATGTGAGGAAGAGTGCATTACCGAACCAGCAAGAAGAATTTCTAAAAGAAGATTAAACATTTTGGTTCCACTGAAACACAAATACAAAGGGCTTTCGCACACTGGTCAAGAGTTGTTTGTCAACTTCAATTTAATTTTATTGCTACCTAGCACTGGAAGTTCATCAAGCACGACTAAATACGTTTTGGTTTGTACGGAGTGGGGCTATGGAAAGGAGCGGCTGTTCAAAAATCTGAATTCTGATTCTGATTGGTTTGAGGGATCAGTTGCCATCAGCGTCTGCCCAACTCAAACCCAGCTGATAAAACATAAAAGGCAAAAAATCTCTTCATGGAAATGATCAACATATACATATGCAAATTCCTTGATTCAATACAACACCCATAGGAACACTCATCTGGAACTGCTATTTGTCAAGACACAAACAACACCAGTAAAACCACTGTTATTTTGGAATTAGAGTCCCAGTCAGTATCACAAATGCAAGTGAGATGATGATTAAGAACCGACACATTGTGCAGCACTATTGAGCCAGAATGGACTTCAGAAACATTACAGACAGAAAGTGTGTGATGTTAAGTTACTGGAGTGTTTACCTAGCACAGTCAGCTCAGCTATCTCACTCTCACGCTCTCCCACCATGTTGGTTCCCACACAAACGTACTTCCCAGCATCACTCTTCCGCGCGTTAGTGATCATCAGCTTTCCACTGCGTATCTGTGAAAGATAAGATGGAGAGAGGCATTAATTAGAGAGCGCTGTTTTAATTATTTGAGGGACGAGTGCCCGTAGTGTAGGCGATGTAGACACATTTCTGGCAAACTCTACAAGGTGAAGTCTTAATTTTGATCACAGCAGGCCAATTTTACTTTGTAAATAAAGCTCTCTATTTGGATCTGTTTGAAGAATCTCAGAGTTCAAGCAGTAAAACAGTCCTCCAAAGTTTTAGAAGAGAGAAAATGATCCAGGCAAGATCTGAGGATGCTAACAGTTTTTTGCTTTTGTTCATCAGGCACTCAAGCTTTCAGATAAACAGTATTTAAAGCACTGGGTTTGAAAGAGAGGAGAAAATCAAGCTCTACTTTTGCTGAAAAATCCACAATTATTTCTGTCCATCCTTCAGTCGAGAAGACAACTCAACACTGTGAGTCTGAAAGGATGTACAGCTGTCAAGAAGCCCTTACTGAGAAAAACAGACCAAAAATTAGAAAGTTTGCAAATCAAACAAAGTAGCTGCTCATGTTCTGAACAATGGACTGGCGACCCCAACATTACTGAATGTGTTTGAGATTTGTTGTTTTTTTGTTTGCAAATCAAACAAAGTAGCTGCTCATGTTCTGAACAATGGACTGGCAACCCCAACATTACTGAATGTGTTTGAGATTTCTTGGATTATGAGAAGCAGGAAATGCAACCAACTTCTAAGACAAAACCTTGGAGGTGTGGAAAAATATCACTGTAGATTTCTTAGAAAAACGGAAAGTCTCCCAAAAAGAATGGAAGCTGTAATAAAGGCAAAGGTTTTTTCATGCCACTGAAAAAGGCATAACCTGTACTTACTAGCAGTGTTGACTGGAAATTAAATAAACGTAGAGTGGTTGCTGCCTTTTGCACAGTACTGTATAAAAGGGCCACTCCCATATGGATCAACCAATATAAATTGATAAAAGATGAAACGCTGACCCTGACAACATACATACTGACAAACTGTGCATGGCAACAGATGGGTTACATTCTGGTATAATGGACCTGTAAGATAGCTGGCTCTCATAAAGTGACCAATGAGTGGACATGAATGTTAAGTATGTGTTTCTAATGAAGTGGACAGGGAATAAGAAAAATACCCTCAGGCTAATGTCATATAATTACCAGCAACTGTTCACATAACAAGGCTGCTCAAAGGCATTTATTGTAAAATATGAAGTCAGGTTAATTTGAGCAGTATTTTAGAGCTTGATGCTAATTGCTGGTTCAGTAGGTAAGGTTATAAACATATAGTTAACTATCTCTCCACAGTAAAACCACCAGGTCTTGACACAAAGTAACCCTTGTCTTAACCTCAGTGATACAAATCCGAGCACAGACTTCTACATGTGTACTGCTATAAATTTTGATGAGACAGATAAAGCTATTCTAATACTGAAGGCCAGCCATTTAGGAGAATGTAGTTACATGTATCAAAGAGTCCCCCGGGGGGCTACACATTTGTTTTGCTGTCATTAACAGCACGTAAAAACACAATGGCAGGGAGGACCGGAGTACTGAAGAGCGTCCGAGCGTGTCTGAGAAGAAGTGGATGGAACCTCATTCCGTGGGCTCTTGCAGGAGGAAGAAGGAGAGAGAGAGGTTTCTCTACTAACAGCTGGGCAGATTTACTGCAGCTCGGCTGACCGCCCCTCCGGCCACTGACTTCTCTGGTCCACAAACTGACACATTCCTCAAGCTCGTAAAAAGGCACTTGTGTGCTTTAGTGAAGGATACAGAGAGGCCCGAGAAAAGGAGTTAGAGGAGGAGGAGGAGTCGGAGGAGTGAGTTTCAAAGCAGTCCTGTTCTTTAGGGGAACCCAAGCTTTGCCCTGTCGGGACAGAAGGGTTTGAAGTGTCATCACGTTACAGCTCATTTGACGAGGGCAGGGGCCACAGTGGTGTCGAGCGGAGAAGGCCACAGTTAGGTGGGGTGTGTTTTAGTGTATCAGGGAACATTCCCCCTGAGCAGGGCTGCAAAGTCGATCATTATATGAAAAAATACTTTTCCAGTTTTAATTTTTATACATTATTCGAACACAGCGGCTAACCTTTACATTGAGTGAATTTTTCATGTTGAATGGACCGATAGAAATGCTCCGGAACTGCTTGGAATAAAATCTCTTCACATTTACTTACACTAAAAGTTATGAACGTTTTGCCTTCTCCTGTAAAGCTGCCATTTTTGAAGACAATAAGATAATCTTGGTCATTCTGACAGTATGTAATACATTGCAGGAAGAACAGGGTGTGACATTACGGGGTTTAAGTAGTATCATAAACGGGGAGTATGAGGACCAGTGAAACGAGTGCAGAGAATAGTGGCTGCATGAGTGGTTATTAAAATAAAGCACAAGAAATAAAGCTCAAGAAAGATCAGTGCGAGAGCAGTTCTATTTGGCAAGCAGTGAGAGAAAGCCAATTTCTTTGTGCACTCGCTTGTCACGCTTAACACTCAACACTGATTTTTGAGACTTTGGGGGTGGGGATGTGACAGAGAGCGGCCTAGGTCTCCATCCCCATGATTGGTCTGCAGAATGGAAATGGGTGATTTCAATTGTACAACTGCATCCGTGTAGGTGGTTTTGGATCGTCCAATCACACTTTAGTAGGAGTTCGTAAAACAGCTTCTTAAAGCTGTATATTGCCTTGCAGCACTTAAAAAATCAACTAGTCTCACGAGCAGAGTATTGGGGAGCCAGTGCATAAAGAAATTTGCTTGCGTCTCTCTCACCACCAGTTCTACTGTTTCGGTGCAGGATGAAATAAAACAACAAGTCTCTCAAGACATTGTCACAAGGATTTTACCATGGTTAAGAGGCATAACGTATGATGAAAAGCAGAGACAAAGTACAATTTAATTTTTTTTTTTTAATAAACAGTCGAATTTATTATTAATAACAATAGCAACAGACAATTTTACTGTTAAAAAAAGTAGATCATTAACAGCAAGCTACAGCTGCCAGCACCTGAATGCGTAAATAGAATACCAAGATCAACACAACAGCACATTAATACAGAAACGAATTTTTATGCAGTCATAGTTTCTAGGTTTCTTCCAAAAAATACATTTCTAAAATGCAGTAACTTTGTAGGAGAAGGCAAAACCACTGTTAGCTTTTAATGTATGTTAACACGATTTTATTCTGAATTATTTCAGAGCATTTTACTCTCCCATTCATCTTTAAATGTTTACAAAATGTAATGTGCAGCTGCTGTGCTCAAAAGATACAGGAAAAAATGGAGATACATGGTCTTATATGTGATATTAAGTATTTTGCAACAGTTGCAAAAGTGGCTCAGTCAATTTAATTTTAGAAAAAAACATGTGAGATGAACTGAAGAAATTAGTTAGATTAACCATTTAAACAAATGATCGGCGATAGATTAACTGGCTATAAATTAGATAATGGTCAGTTGTAGCAAAATCCACTGCATATTATATGATTACAGTAAATGTCATCTAGCTTTTCCTGCACATATGTATAACATACACAAATACATAATATACATACACCAGCAAAACATGTACTGTGTCCGATATACAGGCTACATGACGTATGCGCATGGATGAACCTTTACATACATTCCTCAGAAAACCAGTTCATCAATAGTGCATTCAGATTACAGACAGCACGCCCTGATTATCAGACGGCGTCGGTTGCGGTGTCCACATCAAACGACAAGCGGCACATCTGGAAGTACACAGACAAGGAACAAAGCACACAGCCTGTCTTTGAAGAACGATCTTCACATGCTGCCACGTTCTGGAAACGTCGACCCGCAAGAACATTCCTCGCTGCTGCAGACTCAGTGATACAGGACAGAACCCCTTACTTTTCATCCGTCTCTTTCCTTCTGTCCTTCCTCTCCTCTGCTTTTCCATTCTCCTCCGCATCTGTCCACCCATCTGCTCTGTCCATCAGATACATGATGTTGACTTCCTCCTTTCTTTCCTCTGCTTTATGTTGGGACTGTGGCCCATACTGAGGTGATTTTAACATTGTGCAGATTTCCATCCTTCAAAGTGCTAAACGTGTGAATGAGATGTAAACTTGGCTATGTAGGTTTAAAAATGCACTGCCGATTAGCAGACTCCTTTAAAAATGTGTAGGAAGTGACTATGGTGTAAAAAGGACCCAATGTAGACCTTAAAGCAATAATTCACCCAATTCCCCTTGTTCTAAATGTAATTAGTCAGCCATTACAAGTTTGGTGTCAGTATGAAGTAGATCAGTGGTGGGTTACAGTGAGGGGACAAGCGAGTCATAAGGAAGAGGAATTAATGAATGTAGATTTGTGATTTGTGGTACGCTATTAATGCACTGCATAGCACCTCTGATGCTCTTAAAACTCTCCCATGTTGTCAGTGTGGCCTTTATCTCGCTGCGCGCACTACGTACCATCACTTTGCTCAAACAGCATCGGTAGGGACATTTGGTTGCTGTGTTCAAAGCTTTGAGTATGTTATTTTTCCTCATAGCACTAAGCTACCTGCCTTTAGAAAAAGAAAAAATACTCAATCTGCTTTGCTGCCATACTACACTGAAAAAAAGCCTTATTAATCAACGGTTATCAGAGTACAGCGCTGGCCAGCTGTCTAAATAAGACAACATGGATTAATATTTAAATAAGACATGTAAAGTCCGGTTAAGTATTAACATTAATGTATTCACACTGAAGGTTATAGCCAAATGGATCTAAATACAAAACAAGTAAGTATAATTATTGTACTACTTTTCTATCCCATAATCCCTCTGCTGTATGCCTATGTACGTTTCATTCTTTTAGCATGGTATGTTATAGCTTTTGTTGATTTTGCAAAAGAATGCTGAGTAAAAGTAGACTGAAATCTTTGCACTTCTTTGGTGCATCTGTGTCTTTTTCACTTCGCAGGATATATGTTGGGACGCAGGGCAAACACTACCTCTACACGTGAGCATGAAAAAGTTTGGGACCCCCTAAAGTAGCTAACAGCTAAAAACAGCAGTATAAGCCATTTTGATGACTGAATTTTGCACATATTTTCCATAAATTAAGGTGTGTTCTACACTGTCAGAAGCCACATAAGCAAGTCCATTTGAGAATACATAGCAACTTGACATGGTTCGAGGCAAGAGTGTGTGATGATTTAGACATGCAGTTTACACAATGCTAATTTGCTTCTGTTATCTGTTGTTAGCTTCATTAGGCTCGTAGCCCCAGTGTAAAACTTAAGCAGCAAACATTCAGACACCAAACAAGTCTTGGTTATAAGCTTCACACTGTAAAAATAGCAGAAACCTTTTTGGTGCTATATAGCACCATTTTCTAAAGTGTTCTATATAGAACCATATAAAGTGCATGATCCATCAATCTAAAGAACCATTTTATCATGCAAAGAACAATCTAAACATGCAAATGGTTCTTTGAGTTTTCATGGTTCTACGTAGAACCACTGTATTTACTAAAGAACCCTTGCAGAACCACCCTTTTAAAGAGTGTATTATATGGGAATCTATAAAAGAGTCACGCTGTAGAGAGCTCCAGCAGCCATGAATTCTCTATTCCTGCTGTCTTAATGCTCTGCAAGGTATCCAGCAAAACCAATCAGGCTCAGGCCCAGCCAGCCATGTTAGCCCTGTAGTACATGTCACATAGCTAAAGCCAAAGAGCATCCAGTTGATTTATTTTCTCCTATGAGAGCTTTGCTGTGGGATAAGTTTGACTTTAATGTGTGGTGTATGGCTTAGGAGATTTATCAGACAAGGAGAGGACCTGCAATTCCCTACAAACACACACGAACATACACAATCCCAGTGGTCAGTGGTCAGTGACAACAAGGAAATCGTCAAAATGGAATCCCAAAAGCATAGAGCACCAAGAAAAAAAAAAAAAAATCAACAATCTGCTGAAATGAAAGCAAGAGGAAGAACAGACAAAGGAGACAGACAGAAAGACTGAGCTATTCCCATGGAGACGACTAGCAGGGGAAGAAAGAGGCAGAGAGACAGTGGGAGAGAGAGACATTGACAATCCATTGGTGTCTCTTAGGTGCAGTATCCTCTGAAACCCAGACATGAATAAGGAGATGCGGAGAGAACAAACGAAATGGAAATGCGCAGAATTTTCCTTTGTTTCAATGCAAACACCAAACTCCCTTCACAGCACCTCATTTTTCACAGCAGGTAGTGTCCATCAATCTGTCCCTAAGGAATAGAGGACCTGCCAGAGGAATATGCTGAAGAACATCCATATATCCTCTCTATGAGCCGTCCCTTTGCAGGACCAGGTGGCAGGTGCAGGCATACATTTTAGGGGAGCACAACACATCAACAGCTGCTACTAATCAATTGTGAATGGAAAATTTCAATTCTTATTTTCATTTCAATAATGGAATTACAGGTGATAATTACAACTGATTACTTACAACTGTTAATTACAACTGTTAATAATTCGACTAATAGCTCAACCGTAATAGAACACGTCCATGTATACACCTCAATCGGAACAGACTAGTCCGATTGAGGCCATTCGGAATACAATTTCTATCCAACTGGACGAGGTGGGTAATCCTGTAAATAAACCTTTAAATAGAATAATAGCCATGTAAACACCTGCATCTGATTACATTCCCACTCGGCAGAAACTGGTCTGCAGAGGAGATGAAGTTTATGCTCTGAACTCTGAACTAAAAGACGGCAGTGGGACTGACGTCCAGCTTATGTGTCTCAGAACACGACGTCTTCCTCTCGCCCTTCTTTAATAAGTACATGTGAAGTACATTTCCTGAGCCTGACATCATTTTAAAGTAATTAGAAACACAAGCACTGCTCACTGCTGAGGATTGGATTACTTGTAGTGAGCATGTAAACGGAGCTCAGATTGTTGAGTAGAGGGAGCATATAAACACCTCAGTCTTTATCTATAATTCTAATGTATTTAATCGGATTGGCAAAAATCTTTGCATGTAAACACAGCCAATGATGCATGTGTGGTCACTAGCGGCAGGAATTTCCATTAATTTCAGCTCACTCAAATGGAGAGCCAATGTTACATCACAATGTAACATTCTATACATTATCACTGTCAGAAAAAAAACTTCCTATCTCCAAAATACTGTTTTCAGAAGATGGAAAAAACGTACTTAACATTTAATGTAAGTTAATGTAACAAGACTTGATTCCGAGTACTTATCCTTCATTGTACGTTGTAGATATACTAATGTTACACTCAACTACTGTTGTGGGTGGCTCTGGATAAGAGTGTGTGAAAAATAATCAAAAATATTTGCATAAAATAATGTAGAAGTGTACAATAATTGTCCTGTCTAATTTAGCTGTTTTAATACTCACTGCATAGCTTACATGAGTTATTGTGTGAACATGTTTTAAAATGCAAAAATGAGAAATTATTATGAATGAAAATTAATTGACCACAATGTGTTGATCATCGGTTATGGTTAGAAACTCCACATTAGTGCATCCCTGTTAGATTTTCTGTAAAGATTTTAGCAGTGCATGCTGGGGAATATGGGCTGTTGTTGACAAGACACAATTATGATGTGGCTTTATTTATAAATTACATTATGCACTAGCTTCTATTAATTACGATGAGTGTTTGCCAAATAACTGCTTTTGATCTGGCAGGAGAAGGCCAGGAGTGTGGTCTGCACACACACTCACACACAAACACACACACACACATAGTGGCGTCAGGATGCTTTCAGCTCCCTCATGTAAATGCGTGTCTCCAGCCAAGAGCTGTTAATCTGCTGCCTTTCATGGGTAATTACAAATGGATTTATCGGCTTGATCCAACAGCAGGACTCTCCCAAGTTTCTGCTTTTCCACACAGCCATTTTTCATTATTTTAGAGAAGGGAGATGATGGAGGGCACCAGGGCATCTTTTCACCCTTCAGATAGGATCACACTTCAAAATCTCACAACAAGATACGAACACTAAGTGCTGCTACTGAATAGTCTCATGGGGTACACTGTAAAGCAGATCTAACTTGAGTAGTTTGTTGCTTTAAATGTGGTGTGAATGCCATAATAGTATAAATAGGCCTAGATCTTACAGCCCCATACAGCACCACAGTTCAGACTTCAAGTACAGTCAAGTTTGTAAAACCACTTCAATTTGGTACGATATACTAGGCTGTTAGTTACTTTAAACTGCTACTTTTTGGAGATAACAGACGTGAACTCTTCTGCGGTTATATGGCCGCTACCGTTTGCCCAATATCATCCGCAGTGGCATAGGCACATGCCCATGCCCACTCTTGGGCTGTTAGTGAGTTGATCCTTTGGGATGCCCCTCAGGTATCCAACCCACTTGTCATCAAGTGATCCAAAGGTCACTTCCCAGTAGAAAGAGTACTCCATGCAATAGCAATCCTACCAGCCCCTCCTTATAATTTGCCACAAGGGAAAAAATGAAAAAAGCAAGGATGGTGCGCAATAGTTGGGGGATGAATCACAACATCCCCTGGCAGCCAATTTTAAGACTGAGGAGTGCACCCACTCTCCACCTTGGGTGCCCTGCCCCCACCTGTTCCAGCTCACCAGGAGGGTCCCACAGCCTATGGATGCGCCATCTTCAGGTCCACCCCTCATCCGTAAAGGAATGGACCCTAGTATGGCAGACGAAGAACTCGCCTGTACACCCCGCCTGTACACCCCGTGCTGCGCCAGCTTTCCAAAGTCCCTCAGGACATCAACAGAGTACAAGAAGGCCCGTCGGCTGAAGTAAAGCCTCTTCATTTTAGTATAAGCTTTGACTGAGCTGTTACAGGTAAGTGTGCAATATTTGGCTAGTTCAACTATGCTTTGACAGCAGGCACTAGTTTATCTGTTGTGAATAATGTCTGCTTAAGTCACCTCTATGAAAGTGGCATGAACGCAGTACCACTGGGTAAAATAGCTGTAGATCATTTTACAGACCTTCTAGTAGCCATTTGAATTGAAATTGATATTTTTAATTAATATAATCAAATAAGACATTTTTCTCTTTAACTCTGATACTAGCAAGCAATGAGGAACCTACTCGGTAAGCTTTCTTGATTTCAAAAAATAGTGTACACCTGGCATAATATAAAAGCATTTAAACATAATAAAACATTTTATAAACACTTGCTTACTCATCAACAAATACAAAAATCTAGTTCACTTTTGTAAGACATTTCTATTCAAATATATTCCATAAACGTTACTGAAGAAAAAACATGCAAAGTTCTATTGACGGACCTCATATTTTATGCCTACTGTGAAAAAGCGTTAAGAAAAGAAGAAAATGGAAAATACTGTTCCATTAAAACATGCCCTTATCTGCTCTGATATCAATAATTCACACTGGACCGGGACATCGCTCCTTATATATTAGATATGTTGCTGTATGTGCTGTTCTCCTTCTCTGGACTTTCCTCAAGGTCCAGGAAAGGGTCTTGTGCCGAAGAAGCATTTTCAACAACCCCTCTGTTAAACACATTATCTCGCAAATGCACATGAGACACCTACACACACTCCTACACACACGCTTTAAGAGGGCTTTCAGAATTCCCAGTGGGCTCTGCTGCATCCTCATAATAAAAGCATGATAGAGCTGCCGGCCCTTGTTAAAAGCTGCTCCGCTGTCCTCTGAGGTCAATCCACCCTAACGAACGGTCAGGCGTGATTGATACCTCCCTCACTCCGGGATATACGCTTAATTAAAGGAGGCTCATCATCAGGAAAGGCTCGATTGAGTTTCTGGGCAGGCTGAGAGAGAAGCAGAGTCTCATTCTTCCCTTCGGTTTGCCTTCAGGTCCATCAGAGCGTCCTAAATCAACATGTGACAGCTCTATCTGCACACATAGTTGTGTCTTAACACACTGCTGTGACATTATGGAGCAGACTTGTCAGTCTTAATGGCCCATAGATCACCACCTAATATGCAAACGCATAAACACTGAGTCGGTATAGATAGTATGTGCTGTGTAGGATCTCTAGCTTGTCTAATTTATCTCATCAAATGAAATGTGGTGTAAATGCTCTCTTTATGTATACTGCATGTCAGAAGTTGCCTTTTTTTGAAATATGATTGCCATGTCATTTTCACTATTACTTTTTGATTAACAAGGAGAAGATCCTGTATTTGGACTGCTTAGTAACTGTTCATTTGGGACATACACAGGTAATGTATATGGGTAACTGTTCCGGGTGTCAGTATTGAACACAGAAATCACCATTCAGCCATTCATTACATGATGTCATAGAAAGTAAGTGAGTGAAAACAGACGCCAACAATTCAGTGAAACTTTCCACAGGGCTGTAAAGAGTGACAGTTTTGCTCGTATTTAAGATTAAATGTACATTTTGCTACCATGAAACATTATATCCAAGCGTGTTGCCAAGTGCTGTTAGGGACAAAACTGAAAAGTCAGGGCAAGTTTGGCTGTAACTAGGTGAACTGCTCTAGCTGGCATTACCTAGAACTTAAAACAATGAATATGTATTTGTATAGTGCAGCGGGTAAAATGTCTGCCTTCTACGCTGTAGATTGGGGTTTAATCCCCAGCCTAGGCAAGCGGACTATACCAATAAGTCCTTGGGCAAGACTCCTAACACCCCCTTCACCTACCTGTGTAAAATAATTAAATTAAGTTGCTCTGGATAAGAGCATCTGCCAAATGCTGCATGTGCTGACCCATTAGCTCATTCAAGGCAGCCTCTGTTTCTCAAGCACAGTGATCAAATGATTCTCACAAGAGATAAAAAAGAGATGAGAGTTTAGATGCATTTTCATGGCAAATCCCAAAGTGTGACTTTATTGAGATCTCTACTGAAACTCAAGGAGATACATGTAAGATTACTGAACTATTTTGCTCAGGAGAAATGTCTAAAGAGCAAGAGATGTCAGCAGAAGTCTTCTTTGTCTTTCCATCAGATCTGATTTTTTTTTTTCCAGGAGAAACTACAGAGATTTTAAGGAGATCTGTTTTTAGATTTTTCTTTCCAATTGATATTTACAAGTGTGATATTGTTTTTCTCCATATAAACCGGGTTAATATGTCATGGCATTGCAAGGTGTTGCAAATCAACAAAGAAAAAGAAGGTCATTTGTATTAAAAGTTTAGTTACCCCTAACTTTCGACAAGCACTGTAAGTGTAACAGGGCTCTTGTTAATTGTATCATCATGTTCATGTGACTGGATAAAGCGCAATTTCGGATCAGAACTCTGAAACAGAAGCAGCTCACCGTAATGCGCTCGTCTCTGTCATTGATGTTGGCTCCATCTTTCCTCCAGGAAATGGTGGGCTCTGGATGGCCACGAGGGGGCTGGCACTCCAGCACGGCTGGTTCGCCTTCTGCCACCATCACATCTGCAGGGTTCTGTCTGAAATCATCACGCAGGACTGCAGAGGGACAGAGAGAGGAAGACGTGTTACAGTAACAGGCTGGCACATAAAAACTACGTGGCCTGTTTGAGATTACTTAACAACTCCATTCAGTTTGATACAACTGTGGTGATCTGAACAAGCAGTTTGCACATTTATAATTGATTGGATACGGACGTCCATGACTTGTTAGCCACATTAGCATCGTAGCTCCAGTGCAAAACTAAAGAAGCAAAACCTTAGACACCAAACATATCTTGGCTGATCAACTATATTTGCACTGAGGGGGAAATAAATAAAAGATTTTTTGGTTTATAACACACTTATGCATAATAATGGACAAATACACAGACAAAATTCTGTATTCGACATGCCTGCTGCTACTGTTTTTAGCTAAACAATGTACTATACAGATAAACTGTCCTTTTAATGAGCATTCTCCAGTACTGGCTGAGTAAGCAGATATCTTTTCTTTTACAACAAAAGCTACAGAATGGCTTAGCTCAGGCATGAACTGGTGCTACATTGTTCGTCACATACGCTAGTCTTAAAGGAATTGGTTTGTCGCCTGGTCCAAAGGTGAAGCAGAACAATAGAAGCGGGGATCGTGTCCAATCACTCGGAAAGGACTGACGGGTGGAGTTTTTTTTTCTGTCGCACTTCGCTACTCTTTCATCAGGGTGAGAGTGCGAGAGTCGCCGCTGGACTCATCACCCGGCACCAAACTAAGTGCCTGTGAGAGGTCAATCACATCAGCTGGGCAGCGAGAAGATGAGATTGAAGCAGTGAACGCCCCAGGGAGCACAAAGACATGCGGAGAGGGAGCTAACCCCCCTAGGGCCAGCTCTTATCTCCTCAATGTGTAACTTAAAGGAATAGTCTGAAACATTACATTTCCACAGTACCCAAATGTAGTCAATCAGCTACGACAGGTTTGTCAGAAGTTTGCTAGTTTTGCACTGGAGCCACGAGGCTAATGTAGCTAACAATTAGCATTGTGTAAACTGCATGTCTAAATCATCACACATTTGCCTCACACTGTGTAAAAATTCTTAAGTAATCTTAAATAGATCTGATTATAACTGACACCGTATATAAAAATGCATGAAAATATCTAGTATGGAGAAAAAAGAAGCAGCTGCCATCTTCTGTAACTTTCTGAAATTTGTACTTTTCTTCAAATTTGTAGATAATGGTACGTCATACATATAGTACATACAAGCAGAGGTGTGGACTTGAGTCATATGACTTGGACTCGAGTCCGACTCGAGTGACGAATTTCATGACTTTAGACTCAAGAAAATCAAGAAAGACTTGGGACTCGACTTTGACTTTAACACCAGTGACTCGGACTCAAACTACCAGTTGTTTTTAGTTGGTCGATCTAATTTTAGTGCTGAGCTAGTTTTTATTTTAATCTTATGCACCCAATGCTACCAAAAATCAGACTCGGGACTCGATTATCTTGACTTGGGACTTGACTCTGGACTTAAGTGTGAAGACTTGAGACTTGCTTGTTACTTGCAACTTAGTGACTTGTTCCCACCTCAGCATAAAAGTAAACGAGATTACTTAACAATTCAACATGATTTGAAGCCAGTAATAATGTAGGCATGCAGTAATTAGTGAAGTATAATCTTCCATTACTACATTAGCCTCAGTAAAAAATTAAAGAAGTGAACTCTGGACACCAAATGGGTCTCGGCTGATGAGCTACATTTGGAGTGTGGGGAAAACTGTGTAGGCCTACTTTTGATTTGCCACACTATTCCTTTACCTCCCCTTTTAGCTACTCCTTCCTCTCTCTTTCTTCCTATCTCAGGTCACTCCCTGCCAGACGTGCTCAGGTAAATATTTACATAACAATCAGATTTCAGTCCTGCCAGCAACTCTGTTTGAAGCGCCCTGAAACAGAACACTGAGCTCGTTAGTGAACGCTTCCCTGCCTGTTTGCTCGTCAAACACTCGAGCTGAGAGACGCAGCAGCCATTACGGTGCTCAGGCGCATCTTCAAAGGCCTTTACGGCTATTAGCCAATTGATCAGTCAGACAGACCACACAAATAGGAATTTTATGCATTTTCGTGCGTTCTGTTTAGAGCACAGCGACTCGTATGCACAGTTGAGTGACAACCAGCTGTGCTGTGGTCAGCTTTAGAAAGAGATTTCAAATGATGGATAAATAAAAAAACAACCCGAGAGAACCAGCAATTAGACAGCAAGCGTGCAATTTCAAATAAGCCCATATGGCATGTAAACAGATCAAAACTTGGCATACGTCGCTGAAAGGCTATTCAAACATGAACGTTACCTAATGCTGACATCTACAGGTATCTGCAGCATATAATTCATTGAATTATACATCACGTCGCAGAGGGAGGCCGCGGCCCAAGCGCCTGCAGGGGGAATGCGATGAAAAAGGTAATTTCATTTCAGCCCCTTTCATTAAATCACTGAGCTGAAGAGTCAATAATCATATTCCCAACAGTGGGAATGTGTAGCGGTGGTCTCAAGAGAGGTTGCTGTCATAAATCCCACTCCTCGTCCATGCTGTAGCCAGCGCCTGCTGCCGCTGTCCTCCAGGAACGTGAAGCAGATCACATTACGCAGCATTAGATTACATTGCAGCAGCCTGCAGTACATCACACTACATTATACTGCATTACACTATACAGCACTGGTCGCTTTCAGGGTGCAGCGCAAAGGACTTTGCACACAGCCTGTGCTCCTTATGGATGAAACATTTGTACGAAAAGAACTGTAGATAAACACACGCTACTTCTATGATGACTTGCACACCAAGCTCAAAGGTGCTGCTCCGCAATAGTGCATCATATTTATGAGTATGAGTTTGACTATGATATTATTTGATTATGTGAGCTTTGGAAATAAACCAAACTGGATTTCTGCAGTTCTTTTAATACATTAAAAACTGACTGACCAATTGTAAACAGCTCATGCTCACACGATTGCTCATGCTAACATTAAAAATTAATGGCTGCAGACAGGTTCAGAGCGTTTCTCTGAACATGAAGAGGCAAATTCTTTCATTTATGACTATCAAACTAAAAGCCAGTTGAACATTCTGTGCTGTATACAGAATTCCCAGTTGGTCTATCAGACCATCACCCAGTCAAAAGTCACAGGGTAAACAAACATGCTGTGCTTATTTAAGAATTCTATTTTTATTAAGCAGAATGGCTGATTTGACTGTTTGACCATGTGGTAGAAGAAAACCTGTAGATCTTTCTTGCTGCACCGCTCAGCAAAGCAAACGCTACATGAATAACCCCTGCATGTGAACTGTAGTCACGCAGCTACGTCGCTCAAACAGCGGAAAATTTTCTCAAAACCCACCAGAAGCTGAGGCAGTTCAAAAATGTGCCCAAATGTAAACGTCTGAAACAGGCTTTTAAAAACACAACATATTTATTAAAATAATATCTACAGCTAACAACGTCTATCACCTCGTATCACTAGTGAATCCTTGTTTTGTCTTTTAATGAACAGTTTTCAGCATCGAGCTGCAGACATCTCAGGATGCTTTGAGCTGTCTATCAGCAACACCACCAAACGAGCCGTGCTTTTCTACTCCTTCTCTAACTGTACATGCCTCTGTGTCCTTGAGTTACCAGCTATTCAACAACAGGATCAATATATATTCATAAGACAATTCATTTTGAAACCTTTTTCTGTGCTGCAGTACATTTAGAAAGTAACACAATCAAAAACAAACCCTGTGACTATGTAATTTCCACCCACACTGTTTTAAATCAAATGGATTTTTCAGGAAAACTGTGAATTTGGCAACCCTGTGTGATGGAAAAGAACATGTGAGTGAAATGCACAGAAAACAGCCTTTTTTTTCTGGTTGCTGTAGGACCCTGCATGCTTAACATCCCTACTATTAAATGCAGTTTCACTGCAGCAGCTGTTTCCAGACCGTTCCATGCAGTTCACTATCATGGCTTTTCTTCAAAGATTAGGAGGGAGTTGCCCCACCTTCGTTGTTTTCGGGTGGCGAATGATGCAAAGTTATGGCTACGTATGCTCAAGGGTCAGATTTTACCCCTGAGAGGTATGCTCACAAACCTGAAAACTCAACACTAAAAAAAACGTAACACAAACGTAATCAGCTGTAATCAACTGTAACATACTGCCTTCTCTGCACACATGAGCCGTCCTGCTAATTTTGTCGGAACTGTCCTAAATTAGGTCTTGTGCAGGTAAATTGCAGTGTCAGTCTTACTGGGATGTTAACTCTGGCTTGAGTTCATACTTAAATAATTTGCCGCTTAATTTCCATGGAATTCCTGCCTAAAGGTGTGATGTATTTCT
>JAILXH010098262.1:6902-18420 GCA_023558415.1 Piaractus mesopotamicus | reverse complement strand
CCCATCACTTGTAATGTGAAATAATTTACCCTTTACCCCCAGTTTTTAGCCCAGAACAGAAATCTTGCAGCCTGCATCTCTTCTCTGTGTTATGCTGATGTCCCCTGCCCCTCATGACCTTGTTATTGTGCGCATTAAGTGTGGACAATCTGGCCTGTAGCCTTCTCTGTGTCACTACCCTCCTTCTCCTCTTTAGGTATTCACTGGGGAATCAGCTGAGGGCAGGCTTCTTTGGTCAAGACGCCTGTGTCCAGACGGATGTGTCCGAACTGCCGTTGGTCAAATGTCTCTCAGATGAAACTGCACAACTTGTGAAGGTAGACAGTGATATTGACCTCATTAAAGTTCAAGACTCTAGGTCTTGTCTCTTTTTCCTTGCTGTTTCACTCTTGAAGGGACAGTCACTTGTAGGCAGCGACAACACAAAGATTACATTATTTTACACACTTAAAAAGATGGTTCTTTAAGGGTTCTTTAGTAAGGGCAATGGTTCTTTTTAGAACCATGAGTTCTATATGGAACCATTTCACGCTTAAATGGTTCTTTGCATGGTAAAATGGTTCTTCAGATTGATGGAGAATGTGTTAAAGATGACTTTATGTGGAACTTTTTTGAAAATGGTTCTCTATGGCCCCAAAAGGGTTCTTCTATTTTTGCAAGCCTGACATTGTGACAATAGAGAAAACTTTTTGGTGCTATATAGAGCCAATGTCTTTATTAAAACCGCTTGAAGAACCAAGTGTGTACATTATGAAATCATGCAGGAGACCAATCTCATTGAAGGGGTTGCAGGATGATCTGTGTGAAATATTTGAAAGCAAATAAAAAACTACTTACATTAAAAAGAAATAAGAAAAACTTGATGTAGCGTTTATCTTTTGTTTGTAGTCAGTGAAGATCAGTATTGGACATTTACACCAATTGTAGAGAGTCAGTATTCAACAACAACCAGTATTGTCACCCTGTCAAATTAAAAGTGTGGAGTAATAATTGACTGATTGGATTTCAGCCTATTTTGCAATTATTTTGGGCTTTTTTTTTGTTTTTACTAATTGTTTGATTTTTTCTTCTGTTCTGTATTACTTTGATTAAAAAGTAACTATACTAGATGTATTCAATGTGATTATTAGGACTACTAACTAAATGTCTTAACAGACATGTTATTTATTATGATTTAGCCTTTTTTCATTATGATTCATTATTGTTTTATAATCCAATATTCAGACTCCTTAAATGGGAATTCCACCACTTCTTTGAAAATTCTGCATAATTAAGTCATCCAGCATGGCTTGGTGCATTGTGCAAAGATTTATGAACTGTAATAAGAACCAGGGGTCGCAATGCCTACGGCAAGAATATAGCCATTTTATTTATTATCCAAAGTGAACCTTCGTCTTATGTTTATTATATTTGTCTTATATTTGTCTTTTAATAATATGTAATATTGATCATAGTAAAACAGTGTAAACATTTTCTTTGAATACTGTTTTTCACTGAAAAATACTTTTTAAGGCCAAAACTACCATAAAGCACTGTCTGAAGCGTCGGACAGCATATTCATATTTATTTCATGTAATATCTCTCTGTGGGAGCTTTTAGAGGCATTAAATGCTTTGAATGTCTGATTCCTATCACCACCACTGTAGACAATGCTGATTCGATTCGATTTTTTAGAAAGGTGCATTTCACATTAACCACTCTGAAACACTTTGTGTACATCTTAACAGTGTAATTCTGTAGAATGTTTTTAAAAATTGGTGGATTTCTCCTTTATTAGAGTGTAGGAGTTCCCAAATGTCACAGTATGACAAATAATATTGTAAGTGTGCGACTACTTAATATTATAAGCTTATGTGTGCACAATACATAACCATAAATCAAGATTGCTACGAAGCAGTAGCTCTATTTGAATGCAGGCTTGCCTCCGTATTTAGATGAGGCTGCTGAATGTTGACACTGAGTGTCATTGCATTCCGTTGGATTTGCTTCGCAAGTTCATTCATGCTGCCAGCCTTTCATCCCGTTTGCTGGAGGATTCCTCTGTCTGTAGTGGTGAGTGGCTGGTCTGTGGGCTGCCCTGGGACGCCTGCTGAGAGGGCATATGGTGGCTTTGTGCCCCAGAAGAGCGCCTGAAGCAGCCGCGTTCATCACTGCTCCTGCCCGCAGAGTTAAACAAATTGATTGGCAGGCTTGCAGCTGAATGAGGGCCTTCTTACACACATAATGCCTCATGTTTATGCTCACGTTTATGTTTAGGCAGCACTGAGAGTGCATGGTGATGATTTAGCCTGGTTTTCTGTGTCTATGGCTGCGCAATATGGTCAAACACAAGCGTTGTGATGATATTGTTACATATCACAATTGTGATATATTAAAGCGCATTAGGAAATCAATAATGTGGCATGGTTACAGATTGGCTTGTTCATTTCTTAGATAGGAAATGCTCAATTGCAATACTAATTGGTCAGTATAATCACAATATTTTTCGACAAAACGTTGTGATTGGTTAGAGGCCTCATTTGCATATTGCTGCAATTTGATATCAGTGTTGCAAAGGCCAGCATCACAACAATATTTAACAACCAGTATATTGTGCAGCCCTAGTTTATATAAGAAATTAGTGCTAAATATCAGTCTCTGCTTTTGTATGTGTATTAAATCAGCTTTGTAGCTTGTCATGCATTTTTATATTATATTGTTATATATTAGGTTCTTTTTTAGAGTTTTTTTTTTTTTACATATGTTAATTTTTTTAATTACGTGTTTCCTGTTAGGAGATGGAGACTCTGAAGAAAGAGATTGCAGTGAAAGTGAAGTTTATTGAGGCCCAGTATGAGTCCAGACTGCAGCAAGAGGCAGAGGCTTTCTACACCAGAATTAATTACAAAGTCAAAGCTTTTGAGAACCACCACAAAGAGGTTTGCTCTGCACACTGCTGCTGTCTCAGTGTAATTAAGTGATTATGAAGTAATTAAAAGGGCATGAAAGTCCATGTTTGCCCCATTTGTTGCTTGGTTGGTTTTAGATCTAATGTTTGTCCTTTTGTTTAGAAAGTAACTGTCCTGCGAAACAGCTTTCAACAGCAGTTCGCCAATGCAATAGAAGTTATCAAAGCCAGCTATAAGGTAAATAAAAGCATATGAAATCATTTAAAATACTTATATCATAGACTTTTAAATAAAAGAGATCTAATATGGAAGTTTGTTAAAGTTTCAAAATGTACCATTCACGCCCCAGTCTGTACAGTCCACACGTGGAGACTAAATGCAAAAAACAGCCTGGTTGAGATCTTTGTTTTTGTGATGTCACAAAAACTAGCTCCTTTGCATATATCCTTTAATTCAGCCACAGCAGTTTACACTGAAGTTAGAAAGAGTGTTTTAGCCCAGACTGCATTCTGAATGAGGAACAATGGGAGGCAGCCCATCAGAACAGAGATCATTTACATATATCAGTCTTAAAGGCAAAGTAACAAAAACACCCTGATTAGTTCTAAAGGGATAAAAAGATGTCATGTAAAAATGAATTATGCATTTATGTATTTATATATGTATGTTACGTATTTGGGGCATAAAAACTCAAATCTCATCAATGAACTTCAATGAAGAAAACAAGCAAAAATGTAGAATACGGGCCCTTTAACATCTTTTATGTTAATTATCATCATTAACTCTGAAACCTTTCCTGGAACGTGTTTCTGCCTGCCTCTCTCACTGTGTTTTTATTTAAATTATAGGACTACAGCATGGAGAAAAGCGAGGTCACCTCCAGTGACACAGGACGAGTTCAAGAACTTTTGAATGAGCTCCAGGAGAAGGACTTTAAAATCATGTGCCTGAGAGAGCAGCTGAGGGAGACTGAGGAGGTACACATGCAGTATTCATAGGCAAAGCTGGGTGGTAACAAACTATGTGTAATCTGGATCATATAATCTGATTACAAAAATATGGTTCTTGCAATCAGAGCAGGGTACTGTGGAAAATGTACTTAATCAGATTACAGTTGCTTTTTTAAGGATTACACCTTTGATTGAGCAACGTCAATAAATCAATGTATTAATTTTTCTATTTCTACAATTATGTGTCCATAAACTATATAACAGCTGTGTCACTGTGACTGATAGCCTGATAATAGTTATATGTGATTTTGGGAGAAAGAAGAAGGTCATGTTTGGGCTGGATTAAACTTTAAACAGACAAGATGGGAGTCCTGAGCATTTGACCACTTCATGTTTTAAAAGGCGAAGTGGAAAAATACAAACAATAAGTAGTCCATAAGTAATCCGAAAATATTCATATTAGATTATACCTGTATATCTGTATATAAAAGGTTCTATATAACACCATCTACAGCACATTCATGCACATTTTCTATCAATGTAAAGAACCCTTTAATGATGTAAAGAACCCTTTAATCATGCAAAAGCTTCTTAAGTGTTCATGGTTCTATATAGAACCATTTTCTTAGCTTAAGAACCCTTGAAGCACCATCTTTTTAAAGAGTGTACTAGGTTATATTTCTTAAATAATCTATCTAACACTGTTCATGTCATAGAAAACCATGCTACAGTACAAGTTATTTATTTTTCAGCATCAAGGAAAAAACAGAAAACATATATTTAACAGAAAATTACACAGAAGCCACAATAACTGAATATAATATTTTTTTCAGTAGTAACTATATCCTTCATTTGCCTTTATTACAGACTCTATTCTTTTTCCACATATTTTTCCACACCTCTAAAGTTCTTAGATGTTGAGGTCTGGACTCTGTGAGGGTCAGTCCATTGTTCTGACCAGCAGCTTCTTTGTTTTATTTGCAAATTTTCTTCTTTTTTATTTTTTTGTTTTCTCAGTGAGGCTTCTTGACAACTACACATCCTTTCAGACTCATAGTGCTGAGTTGTCTTCTCACAGTGGAAGGATAGACAGAAACACCTGTTTTTTTTTTCAGATCTGAAGCATGAGTGGAACTTGATTTTCTCCTCTCTCTCAAAGGTGAAAGCTGTAAGTACTATTTATCTGATGGGGCAGTTTTATTGGTCTACCTGATCTTGCACGATTTTTGTATTCCACTCAAGACAGTGTTACAGAGAAAAGGAAATAAACAAAAATTATGAAAATTTGCAAATCAAGCAAAGAAGATACTGGTGTTCTCATAACAATGGACTGACCACCACAGAGTCCAGACCTCAACATCATTTAATGTGTTTGGTAATACTCCGGTTGGGAGAAGTAGGCCTGGGCGATATCTAAAAACAATAAACAGAATATTTTCTAGTTAAAAATCGTGATTATTGATGACTTAATCTACTGAAAATACTGCACACCAGCCATAGACGAGGATCAGATGAACTTTCTCTCCAGGTTAGAGTTATCTTAGCTGCTTTATGCTAACATTCAGCAATTTTAGCTGTTTTTACTGCAGCAAATCAATCTAAGGCAAGACGAAGTTCCAAAGCATGTCAGCAAGTAAATTAGGGGAAATATATGAGGTAAAGCTAGCATTACATTGAGTAGCAGAGAGAAATAACAGTGAGTTTCTTAACAAACCTCTCTCTCTATAAAACTGTCTACTGGTGCGTGAGCCCGCACACTTCTTAAATATGAACCCCAGTTTCCCTACATATCTTTGAAGCTGTTTACCAGTAAATTAGTCCTCTCTAATTCTGTCTCAGTTCTTTTATAAACCTGACAATTATTGCCTTTTACACATCGCCATTGGGTCACTTGTTCATCATCGACAATATCTGATTACATTGCCCTATCGCCCAGGCCTAGTCAGAAGCAGAAAATGCAACCAACTTCCAAGACTGAACTTTGGAGGTGTGGAAAAATATCCTTGCAGATTTCTTTGAAAAACTAAATGCAAGTCTTCTGAAAGAAATAGAAGCTGCAACAAAGGGCAAAGATTTCAAAAAATATTTGTAAAAAATTCAGCTGTTGTTAAATATATATTCTATATATATGTTAAATATATATCTGCTTTTTTCCTTGACACTGAAAAATTAATAATTTTAACTTTATATATATTTTGACTGGAAATTAAATAAATGAAAGGAGCTCTCTGACGTTTTCAAAGAACTGTACATCCTCTGCATAAGGGAGGATTTTCTGTGATTTTTGTGAGGCCTTAATATGGTTTCCTGCATGAATACCTTCAGTATAAACATCATTAAACACACCCTAGCATGTGTTATTATTGACCAGGGAGCTGTTAATTACACTTTAATGACCTTCTTTTCCCCGGCTGAAAGGCCACTCAGGACTATAGGCCGATAATCAGGTTGTAGTGTCGTGAAGAAATCAATTTCTCATCCATATGCTTTTGTGAATGGGGTTACAAAACAACATGAATGAGTCATAAGGTGTCAAAGCAGCCCCCTCACACGGTCTATGTGACCTCTCTCTTGCTTTTTTCTCTCTCCCTATCTCTCTCTCGTTCTCATAGTGTTTGAGCTCCGTGCAGCCAGAGAGAGAGAGAGAGAGGCTGCTGGTGTGGGCAGATGGCAGGTTAGAACGGCCATAGAAAAGCCGCAGCCACTCAGTGTGTAAGAGCTAAGTGCAGCTCAGTGGAGGACGAGCTTTGTTCTCTGTGCTAATGAGTGCTCTCACTCCCACGGCTAAGACGCATGGCTGATCACCTGTAGTTCTGCTTCACAGCAGAGGGTGGAGCCAGAGGTGAAGGAAGGAGTGGTAAGGCAGTGGAAGGTGGTTCAGTGTCATTTATTTGGTCTTGGCTTCAGGTCTTGCGTTTAAGATGGATTTCAGCTAATGACCTTTAGTAGGGCTTTGTGATATGACAAAAATACAGTGTTGTGATACTTGTAGGGCTGGGAAATATGACAATCTTTATTGCTATCGTGATAAATTATGTCACAGTATGTCATCAGTACCTTGATTTATCCAAACACCCACAGAAACCTATTCAGAACTGTGATAATCAGGATTCTCACAGTTGTGCTCAAAGCCAGTATTGCCCAAGGCAATACTGTGATAACAGTTAAAAAATGATAGAGGTAAACCCTCAGGGTACTCTAATTTTTATTTAATAGTGTCATCAAACTTGTATTTAAACACTGCAAGTATTGTAGTATTCATGTTTCATTGTTAAGTTTTGGGTAAAAACTGAAGAGGATTTTTTTCCCCTGTAGTATCTAATTGGATCCAGCCTACTTACCCCATTGGTTAGGCCTTCAGGAGCTAAACTGAAGGCCTGATGTGTCAAATTAAGCACCAGTGTAATTAAGATGTAACAGTGGAATCAACCAATCAGGTTTTGATTTCCAATGGGTGGGACCAATTTTGTGAGAAAAAAAAGATACGTAACTGATTGCAAATACAAACTATAGTATAACCACGTTTCAATCAGTTGTCAGAGATGAAAGATTACAGTCATGTTTTGTTACTGTGCAGTTTTAATTTGACTTTGTGACATCACTGGTTGTTGTTCTGGATAAGCTTAAATGATTAATCTAATTTGTAATTTTTGCTTAATGAACCATGCAGTTTGCCAGTGTTATAGAAATTCTGGTGATGAAGGTGATGTGCTCAAGAAAATGTGTACATAATTTTATCACAACATTGATAATATATTGCCATATCGCTCGCTCATCGCTGGATTCTTTTAGGATTAGCAGTAGTGTAAGTGAGTGAAAGAGAGAGAAAGATTAAGACAGAAGTGGGTGATGATTTGGATGGACAGATTTTGGAGCTGACCATACGGGACCTGGAGTCGTCTGCTGCTGCTGTAGCCTGCAGCCACGCTACAGGCTCCGTTGCCCACGTTTAGTTAGCGACCCAGGCTGGACAGGCTAAATCTCGTCATCCATGACCTGTACATCATGGCCGTCACAGTCAGAGAGTCACGGCTTAAGCTCGTCACACATGGCCCCTCACTGAGGGGTTAATCTGGGATAAACAACTGCCAGCCATATGCAGGCTAAGCTCTGGCTCAAAAATGTTGTTATATATCTGAACATTTCAGTGTTTATGATGACTCTTGCAAGAATGTCCTGTTTTTAACAGTTAGTTGGGACTGTTTAGATGATGGCAAAGCAGGGGTCCTGGAGAAGGGGTCCTAGAGAACTATCATCCTGCGTCCTGTAAAGTTTAGTTCCAGTTCTGTTCTAACACTTCAGACCCTACGAACCTGGACCTTCTTTTTAGTTAATAAAAATAATTATTATTTAATAGTTAATCAATCTTTTTCCACATATTTTTCAAATTGCATAATTCAGTGATTGAGATGTGAGCAAAGTCATTCAGCGTGGTTTGATTTGAAGCGGTTAGCTGTAGAGAAAGGTACCGATTCGGATTTCTTTACAGTGGTAGTGAAAGGAAAATATAGACATTTTATTTTTATTATATTGAGGTTTCCTTTAAAGACTGTTTTGTCTAACAACACTCCTCATATACCTCTGTACTATGAATGGCTTTTCAAAAATATTTTTTTTGGCCAAAACCTTCTCAAAACCATCAGAAACAATGTTGGTGTTGTCTCTGACTTTTGTATAGTACTGTACCTGGTTGACTTAATCAAGGCCTTTGGGAGCAGGCTTTGATTAGTCAAAACTAAAGTTAAACTCTTCAGGACAGGAGATGAGCACTCCTTGTGTTACAGCATCACTGGCATCTTCTTGAGTGCTGTATACAGCCTACTGTCTGCTTTCCTTATGAATGAAGTTAGGAGAGAGAGAGAGAGAGCGAGAAACAAAACGAGAGAGAGAGGCGAGAAAAAAAATCTCTTGAAGCTTTGAAAGCCTTTGAACGGCTGTACGGTCCTAAGTGTGACAGCCATGCAAAAGGCGCGTTAATGCGCAGCGCCTGAATAGCGGCGATGGTGGAGGGCCCACTGTGTGGACATCACAGCGACCTGATGGACTCCATGCGGCTCCCAGTCTGTGGACTCGAGCGAGCCGACGTGTGATGTGATCCCGGTGACATTGGCAGCTCCGTGGCCAAGGGGGAAGCACAAAGACAACAAGCCCCCCCACCCCTGGAAACGGTGCTTGCGGTGGACCCCCTGGGCCCCCCCCCCAAAAACACCCACTCCATCGCCCCAGCCTGGCAGAAGTACGGGCAGCGCTCATTAGGGCGTATGGGGAAAAAATGAATAGAATTGACTTGATTCAAATATGTACATGATTTCCACATGAATAAAATATCATCGCTGTCAGATCAAAACCTCATAACTCCATTTTTTGTCTTCTGTTTTTCTGTTTCTGCTCTGTTATAAAGTTACTGTTTAGAGTTACTTTTTCCATTTTTTCCTTACGACATCTTCACAGATGATAATACAGGACAATCCTTAACAATGTCACATTAAATATTCACCAATGTGTTTTACATATATTGCAAGGTGTATCACAATAACAATACGTAGCAGTGTAAATGTGATATGGCGTTTTGTCCATACTGTACAACTCTAGCATTAGACCCAGGCCACTGGCTAGAAAAAGCCTTCAGCTGCCTGCCCGAACTCCCAGAAGAAAATGGACCTGAATGACAGGGGTACCCAAACAGTATGATATGCATTATTCCTGTTAATAAAAAAAAAAAAATGTCCCCATGAATTATAGTCTTTGTAAGTAATGTAACAGCTTTCCTTTTTTCCAGGCACAGAAAGGAAAAAAGAGAATAAAAATGCCCTCCTCCCAGCCTGTATTCTTTTTTTGTGTCTCTCTTTTTATTATTCAGGGGGGAAATAGTAGGAGGCAAAAAGTTGTCCGATGGCTTTGTCTGTGAGAAGTGCTCATATTTGCCACGCAGCTTGAACGGCGTGTCTTTTGTTCGGCACAGTGAAATGAAAAAGGCCTGGTGACTTTTTTCTTGTTTTGTTTCAGATCAGCTCTGAGCCTGCAGATGATCCGGAGAAAGACTGGCTGAGGACGGAGAACAACAGGCTCAAAGATGATGTCAACAGCTTGCACATTGAAATGGAGCAAATTCGACAAGCTCTGGAGGCCAAAGATCAAAGTCTGAAGGATATGGGTAAAGAACACCACATATACCACTTTGACATTTTACATTTTTCTCTTGGCAAATGTTCCCCTCACCTCAAATGCAATCAGTCAGCCAAGACACACTTTGTACTGTGCTTGTTTAATTTTGCACTGGAGCTGTGAGGCCAATGTAGCTAAATGTAATGGAAGCTTATGCCCTACCAATTAATATTGTGCAAGCTGCATACCTTAACCATCACACACATGCCTCAGCCTGCTTTAGATTGTTTAGTAATCCCAAATAGTGTAATACTTATGTGGTTATTACATTATGTGGTTTCTGACACTGTATGACATACTGTTGTATATAAAAATGGACAAAAGTACATCACATAGTTAAAAACAGTAGTGACTTGATCTCATTCTTCAAAAAAAAATTCTACCAATTTCCACTAGCTCTTCTTTTGTTTACTCAATTTCTGTAAATAATTAGGTATATTGACTAAAATTCTGTTCTCAGCACTAAAAGAAATAGTTGAACTAAAATATTAATGTTTGTTGACCTAAGACAAGAGGACCAGATCATACCATGTCAAAATACCTGAGGACCGAAATATTATTCACAAATGATTCAAAATATGATGTTTTCAAAATATCAAAAATACAACCATGCAGAGGTTATCGATCTGAGCACCTTGCTGGTGATCTATTCTGAGAATTTGGTGACGACACCCTAAACATGTATAAATCTGCCGCCAGAGTAGTTACGGCCCGTGCATGCTTACGCTGATCAGAGTGAAACTCTTCAGTGTATGGAATTGGAGCTTTCTGTGAACTACTGTGTTTACTATCACTGTATTCTTTTATTGTTGGATTGCTTATTCGGAGTAATTTGCTTTATTTAAGGGCACATTTGGTATATCTCTTAATAAAAGGTATTCAAATGTCCATCCCGCTGAAATTGCTGGTTCTCAGTGTTCAGTTTGTGCTTAATGGCTGTAGTCTTAACTAAATGCCACCATCAGGTGAAAAGAAGAACTGCAACATATTGCCTGTCTGGCCACTTATGACACGCTCTAAAACTTTGGACACCACTGTCCTAAGAAGTACAACTAGTCAAACGTCTTTTATTATACCAACCTTTTTCCTTTTACATTAACAGCATTTGGCAGACAGTCTTATCCAGAGCAATTTACAGTTTTAATCTGCGGAGGTAGGCAACTGTAGAATTAGGAGTCCTGCGCAGGTAGTGTGGTGTTCATGTTCAGGTAGGAAATCACACACTGATTATGAAGTTTTGAACTTTGCATGGTGGAAAGATTTTTGGAAAAATGGCACATGGTTTACTATATATTTTGCATGGCATAATATGTTACGTCCTACTCAGCCTTTGTAAATACTTGCCTGTTATTGTTCTGACTAATATCATTTAATTAGGGATGCACTAGTCATTTTTATGGTTGATACCAAATCCTATTTATTTACCGCCAAACTGGCCAGTGTTTATTTTTTTGTCACTGATTTTTTATTACCACTTTTCTCTTAACCCAAAGCTCCCACCTCATTGCTACTACT
>JAILXH010098206.1:0-10138 GCA_023558415.1 Piaractus mesopotamicus | reverse complement strand
ATATTAATAATTTAAAATCTTGGAGTCAAGACCAAAGGTACACAAGACATACCCTTGAGGGTACCACCACACTGATGTTGGGTGGCAGTGGCAGTAGCTTTTATTCTGAGAGTGTGCAAGAGATATAGATATTACTCTTTTCAAAGACATATAGTTTGTCTAGAAAATGAGAATAAAACTGAATTGTTACATTAAAACTGTCAGAAACAAATCAGAAATTCTGTTAATCACTCCGCCCCTAGTGTTGTGGCTTACGATGGTCATCGGGCGATCGAGAAAGGCTGTGGGAGCGGGGAAAAGAGACAGGGGGAGAAGAGAGCGAGAGAGAAAAAGAGTGTGGGCTTCAGACGACCTCTTAGCTAGCGCAGACGAGCAGAGAGGGGGCCATGAATCGAGGGCTTTGTGCAGGCCAGACTGAGGGCTTCAGTGAGGGAGCGGCGGGACCCAGGCGCAAGGCCTACAGATGTCTGCTCCGAGCTGCTCCGAGCAGGCCTCCACAGGCAGAGAGCAGCTGTTCTCATACAGAGAGAGAGAGAGAGAGAGAGAGAGAGAGAGAGAGAGAGAGAGAGAGAGAGGGAGAAAGATGGGCCATGTGTGGGGAGACTGGGAGGGGGCCAACGGGCAGAAAACAAGAAAGAGGCTCTTTCACTGGCCTGGTATGTCCTTCTGGATCCCCACACAATGTCCCCTTTGAGAGCTCAGAAGAATAACATTTAGATTTAACGTTTTCTCATCCAGAGACAGTGGGTACATTTGCTTGCCCACACTGCCCTCTAAACTGCTCTCTAAACTGTGGATGACTCGCATAGGGCTGATTTCTCCTCTACTCACTCTCGTAAGGGATGGCCCCATTGCTGGACCACCACAGTTGCTAGACAGAGCTTCTAACGGTGGTATGAATGTGTTCAGGTTGCTGAGAGAGTGGCTCTAAACCCTGGACCTGAACTCTTAGTAATCAACGTGGAAGAAAGGGTTCTTTGGAGGGATGCTATAGAGGAAACATTTGAGATTTCTAAAGAAGGTTTCAATGGACTGTTCTTAAGGCCGACCCAAAAAAGTCTCTATTTCTTTCCATTTCATACCATTAATAATGTGATTCTCAGTGCTACTGTTCTGTTAATTTGATACAATCAATATTACGTGCTTACCAATCTGAACTGTTCTTTGAATGAGTTTGCATACACTCTCAAATAAAGTGACACTACATTCTACAATACAGGAAGCCTCATGCATCTCTAATGTAGTGATAGAAAGCACAGTAGCACAAAGAAAGTTCTAATTCTACATGCTGATGCATTTTGCTATGACTAATGTGGACATGCAAGCGTCATCACTCCTTGCTAGTAGCATTGTGTGATTGGAGGAGACTGAACTAACAGACAGAAATAGACATGATTAAATTGGGCAAAAATAAATAAATAAATAAATAAGTGTAGGGTAGGGGTACTCCAGGACCACTGTTTGTAACCACTGATCTAACAGAAACATATATACTATGAAGCGCTTTGCCCTTAATCTTATCAATGACCTTTTAAAAATGGTCCCGGGCTTGCGATGAATATGTGTGTGTTCTCAATCCTTGACCGTAGACGTCCCTCTCGGAGAAAAGGACTGGTTGTTTCGGTGAAACATGGCCTGCTGTTGGCTGAGGTATGAATGACACTACAGTGCTTCGCTCTAACCTCACAAACAGGTGCATTATAGGCTGCGCTAGCAGCACCTGTAGGAACTGTGCCTCTCTGTATTTCTCCAGTGGCAAATCCAAATCCAGCACAATGCAGCCCTTATTATACCACAGCGAGTACTGTACTGCAGAAAAAAAAAAGAAAAAGCCCTTCTGGACAAGCTAGTTTCCACTTCACTTTTTTCCACCGTTTTCTCCAGATTTGGGGACAAAGCCACTGGTACGTCCCCCTTCTCCATCGAAAAACCTCCGCCAGTTCTGAATGACTCGCTTTCTTTGGCAGAGGTCGAGTGCTAAGAGTTGTAGCAGGAAGTTGGACCTGCCATGTTGTTGGACAGAAAGCATTTTACAACATCTCTTTCATGGCGCATATGAGACGTGCTGCACCTGCTCCAGAACTACCTCCACCCTTTCTCAAGTAAGCCCAAAATAGCCAGGACTCTCTGCTCTACCCAGTCGTCAGTGTCAGAAGGGGAAACGAGAAATAGCTGCAGGAAGCTAAGGTGGTTGCTCATACACTGAGGCTAACCGCAACCGTGAAACCTGAGGAAAAGGGCAAGACAAAAGCAGGCTGTGATGAAGTAACAGCAGCCAGCAGATGCAGAGGAAGGGCCTGATGGAGTGTCAGAGACCATCAGATGAAACTACACACTGAAAGACTGCATTGATACTATGATGAGAGATGATACACTGCGAGTTTAAAAGCTAATTTCATCATGTCTTTAATTTTTTTTTTTTGCATAATTACATGGTCAAGATTTTATTCAGAGTTGTGCTGATGTGAAATGGACTGCTGTTGAGAAACTTACCAAATCGATATTTAAACGTATTGAAACTCTTTCAAACAGCAACCCGCTCTGAAAACATGGCCATGGTCCCATTAACTTCTTTAAATCTGCTGCCAGACGAGTTACTGCACATCAATGTGCACACTTAGTGAGATGTATCAGTGTGTGAAATCAGCACTGAGCTTTCTATCAGTGTATATTTTATACATGAGCAGAAAACACTCCTATTACTGTATAAAATATACACAAGGCTTATTTTATTGTTGGATGCACTGTGATTTGCATCAGACTTACAGAGATATTTATGTTTGCTTAGTTGAATTTGTTAGATCAAATTATTGCCATATTAAATAAATGCAGCAATAGCACTGAGAAATCACTTGGTCAGCTGGAAAAGAATAGAGAAGAGCAGAATAAACAGCAGAAATAGCCATTTTTGGGTCGGCCTTAAAAAGTTTATGCCACTGAAAGCTACCTCACAGAAAGCTATTATATCAAATGCTTAAAAATGTGCTGCCTGACGCCTACAAGTGTTTTAGTGATGTGTGTTTTGAGATAAGGGTTACTATTTTTAAAGACGTTCAAGGCAGAGAAGAACATGCAGGGCACTGTAAGTCAAACTACTGTTGGACATGCTTTGGACTGTAAATAAAATGGTGATATTTGTGCTGTATACATTGAGACCCCTGTGTCACCACCATTCATTAGCTCATAAGCTCTAAATTACAAATCCAAACACTTTCAAGGAGTTTGTTGATCTATTGGTGGCAGAACTGATAGATCCGATGCAGAAATTATATAAAATCGGTGGAATTCCAGTTTAAAAGACACTTAGGTTCTCACCAAGGAATACTTTCCCAATTATTCCTGCTACACTGCTGCCCTGGACAGTGTTTTGGCCGCTCACACCTGCTGGACTTTGTAAACACAGTTCAATCATTGTGAGAATTAACAACTCAAGATGTGTCGAAGTACATGTAGAAAATGTGCGAGACAGAGATCCTCCGGGATTGGCGTTAGGAATCCCACAGAATCCCACACTTTTAAAGTTCAGCCTCTGTGTTGACAATAAGTCGGGATCTGTGGTGAGAAGAAGGTAAACGTTCCAGCCCCTGTTCACAATTGTTTTCTCATGTCGGATTTCTTCAAAACATTTAAAATAATGGTCGGATTCTGCTGAGCACTTTGCCATATGGCCGTCTATTAGGAACCAGCATGAAGCCTCCAGCCAGAGAGGGCTGCCAGCTCTTTGACTCGTCCAAGCTGGGAGGTCATCAGGGACGAGCCAGGAAAGCCCTGAATCGCTGGCTGTCGAATTAAAAACACTGGCAGGTTTCTGCACAGTCCATGTGGGATGAACTGAAACAGTCCTGTGAGAGCTTGTAATGGATACATACTTCTCCATCTGGAGTGATAAGAAGGGAGGGGCAGAGAGAGAGAGAGAGAGAGAGAGAGAGAGAGAGAGAGAAAGAGAGAGAGAGAAATCCATGGCAACAAGCTCTCTTTGTCTTCAAAGAGCTGTTTTCAGCACATTAATTAAGCATCTAAAGACATATTCTCTGAGGTCTACATAATATGGCAACTCTTAAAGTGCACTAATGGCCGCAATTTCTACCAAAAACAAACAGGTGGCATGAACTCAGAGGCAAACGTACAAGTCCTGACCTGCCAAACCACAGCCAAAACAAACAAATACCCCAAAATACTGAGCTAAAAATAGAGAAACAAAGAATGAGTCAGAGATAATCTGGAGATACTTTACAGAGCATCTACATACCAGAACAAATCTGTTCAGAGAAAGATATAAATTGAGCCTTCTACTGAATTAGATCAAATCTACAGTGAACAGTAAAAATAAATGAAATAAATACAATTTAAAAAGTATTCCGATCTGAGATATTTACAAGGTTAAATTACGATCCATTTAAACTCAAGTAAAAATAAAAAAAAAAACAAATCATCATTTAATAGAGTGCTTTCTATTGGGAGGAGTGTGTCCCAGACCCTCAACCCTTAATTGACATTCCTTTTTAAAAATGATATATGATTTGATTTTTGTCCTTAATCTATGGAGCTTAAGAACTACATTAACTGAAGTTTGAGGCAGTTCTGTTTTTGGGCTGTTTAAATTGCCAAAGGCATTCTCTCACCAGCCCTCATACAATCACTGATTCTCCTCCAAGCGTATTAAGCTGTCCAGTGATATTGCTTTGGCAGTAGTTTGAAAAGATGTGATGAATAGATTCATGTGCCTTAAAGGAAGCTGGTGCTAGCCTTCACCCTCCCAGCTTGGTAGTACTGTGTGACTGGGGAGACCTATCTAGCTGGTGGAAGAGGCAAGGACTAAATTGGGGAGAAAACTGAGTAATCCTTACCTAAGAGGGGCCTCAAATTGTTCATAGCGTAGGGTCATAAAACCCAACTAATCCAACTGTGATGTTGTGAAATTATATTCATACTCATAAAGACAACCAATATGTCCCCAGAAACAGAACTATATCTCAAGAAATGGTCAAGGAATGGGCTATTTTAGTTCTAGATTGTTGCTTTGTTTACTGAGCAGCGGTCTAGTATTACTCTGAAAAAAATAATAGAATTTTAATTGAATTGATTCAAATGTGTACATTTTTCTACATGGATTGAAGGGACAATATTTTTTTTTTACCAAAAGTAAGTTCAATGCATAACTTTTTTCCAGTGTAGGTTTCTCTCACGCCAGGAGGAAAAGTGAAATCAGCCTGGCAGACAGACAGATATATGATCCCTTTGTCCCCTGGAGAACTTCTACTGTAGGTCAGCGGTGAGGGAGCACAGCCGTTTCTAGTCATTCGTTGGTGGACGAAAAGCCATCTACCAATACCCTGCCCTTAACTGCCGATGTGTGAATAGAGGCCATTGTTTCTCAGTGTGACCAAACATCCTCGTCCTTATCTGCTTACATCAGGACACGGAGGGAGAAACAGAGGACAAACCACAAATGGGCTCTTTCACCGGAGGAATGTATAAACATGTGGATCAGTTTCTCTGGAACTGAGTCAGCCGTCGAACCAAATGTTTGTTTGTTTGGCGTGGGTGGGAATAGCAGGCGGGGAAGCGAGCAAAGTGTGCGGGACGTTAGCAGCTCAGGATCTGTAATCTAGAAGAGAGAAAACACAAAACAACTAGCTAATCCAGAGACAGAGAGAGATAAAGAGAGATAAAGAGATTGTGTTAAGTCTTCATTGTCTTGTTGAACGAGCCAAAAACTGGACATGAGGGTTAGGGCTAGGGTTAATGGATCAGTGGATCTACACACAGTGAGTTATAGACTAACACTTTTTTCTAACAGCAAGAGAGCACTCGAATGAAGTATTGTATCATGTCAGAGTCTTGAGGACGTCTACACTGGAAACATCAAGTGCACACATTTTACTTTCGTGAAACACATCTGAATGTATTTGTGGTAGTGTACAGCAGATAACACCAAAAAAAGGAACTCTACACTCTAGCAATTTCCCTAATAAGTGTCTCATTTTGATAAATATGCTTATAAAAAAAAGAAGGTCTCATAGCTCTCTTTCCCCACTTCATGGATTAATTTCTCTTTATTCATGTTTAGATATGAAACACGTCATTGACCTGATCTGACTGACTAACTGACTGACTGATTTAATGACTAATTGATTGAGTGACTGAATGAATGAGTAACTTACTGAATGATTGAGTAACTGACTGACTGATTGAGTGTTTGACTGATTAACTGACTAATTGAATGACTGAGTGAGTGACTGACTGAGTTAGTGAGTGAGTGAGTGAGTGAGTGAGTGAATGAGTGAGTGATTAAGTGAATGAGTGACTGAGTTGACTGAGAGACTGACTGACTAATTGAATGATTGATGAAATGAGTGACTGACTGACGAAGTGATCGAGTGAGTGACTGGCTGACTGACTGACTGAGTGACTTTCTCACTGATTGAATGAGCAAGTGACTGACTGACTGAGTGAATGAGTGAGTGACTGGCGAGTAAGTGACTGACTAACTCACTGACTGAGTGACTGAGTGACTCACTGACTGAGTGAATGAGTGAGTGAATGACTGACTGAGTGAATGACTAAGTGACTGACTGAGTAAGTGACTGACTGTGACTGATTGACTGACTGACTGAGTCATTGACAGTGATTAAGTGAGCGACTGACTAACTTAGTAACTGAGTGACTGACTGACTGAATAACCGACCGAGTGACCAAGAGATTGATTGGGAGACCGACTGATTCACTAATTGACTGACTGACTAACTGACTGATGGAGTAACTGATTGGGTGACTGACTGACTGAGTCACTGACAGTGATTAAGTGAGTGACTGACTGAGTAAATGGCTAAGTGAATGAGTGAATGACTGACTGTAACTGCCTGATAGAGTGACTGCCTGAGTGACTAACTGAATGACTGAGTGACTGACTGTGACTGCCTGATTGTGTGACTGACTAAGTGACTGACACTGACTGCCTAACTGATTGACTGACTGAATGACTGACTGAGTGACCAAGAGTTTGATTGCGAGGCTGACTGATTGACTAATTGACTGACTGAGTGACTAACTGACTTGCTTGCTCACTCTTCTCATGTTGTTATCACTATAATAGCTTTTAGTGCTTCACATTCATTACTTTGTCTCCTTGTTAGCTCATTTAACCATACATTGAAGAAAGGCAGCTGGACTAATCATAGTATTTTGTTTAAGCAGAGCACAAAGCACTGCAAGCATCAAAAATAGGAAAAAACATGTGGCATTGTGCTCTGACGCTTGTGGCTGGTGTAGGGGGCTTTGTTAAATATATCGAGCATGTTTTGAATCCAAAAATGGAAGCTGTGCAGAAACAAAGATGTACAAAACAAACAGTACTAAATTTTAATGAATGTAAATCAACTAATATTTTATTCACAGGAGTTTTGAGCTTTTTCTAATAGTGGATGAAATCTTTACAAAATGTAAATAGCAGCTTGTGTTTTTAAATGTTGTGAAAAAACAAAGCTCTGATGTGATAGCAACTGTGTGTGCATGTGTGTGTGTGTGTGTGAATTTCAGCCAGTGCTCAGTCCTGGCTGAGGTAATCCAGGTTGATAGGCTAAAGGAAACAGCTGTTCCCACCAGGGCCCATCTGAAAGTGAAAACATGTTGAGGGGGCAGGGAGGAGGTCCGGACCCCTCTGGACTTACCAAACAGCACAGGAATGCTGTGGTAAAAATGAGTTTGGTTTTCTGGCACTCCGAGGACCATGTGACCAGGCTTAGACGGTCCCAGTGACAAAGACTTCTTTCTTGTTGACTTTAATAACTACAATACGCTACAGAGCCGCACACAAGAACCCACTTGTTATACAAACACAAACTCCCATGTACAGGGGGAGCTCGCCCTCGCTCCTCGATGGAGAACACTTGATGTTTTTCTTTTCGGAATGCTTTGTACCGAATAACAGTGTGTTTCTGAGTAATGGCTCAATCGCCTTTATCATCTACATCAGCTCAGTCAAGGCCAAGTTAAATTTGTCTTTTTTATGGTCTCTGTTGCTCTTTCACATAACAAAACACAAATGCACAGACTAAATACAATCAGAGGCAAAAAAAAAAAAAAAGAAAATCTGTTTTTGCTGAATGTAGTATCCAAACAGACCAATGCAGCTGTTTCTTCTCCTATTGATAAAATGTAATTAAAGGAGACGTTTGCCAAATGTCTTCTCCCAAGTGTGTGTAAAGTAGCATTACTTAATCAGGAGGGAAAAAATGGTGCGAAACACCCTGTACAGCCTGAAATAATCATTTAGAAGTCAGATGCATTGGGCCAGATTTCATGAGATTGTTTTCGGACCATGTCATATGTCTTTGCATATTGACATCACACACAGCAGCTCAAAAAGAACGTCCGGCTTGATGTTTGGGTTTCAAATGTAAAATCAGATATGATCACAGTAATAGATAATTCATTTACATCCTCGACAGAAATGTCCTTCGCCAAGTTTTGGCTGAGTTCTGTTAAGGTACCCTTTCAACACGCCCTCAGAAGTCAGATTCAACCATTTCTGGGAGTCTGAAGCACAACTGACATTACAAAATGTTCTGCCGTACTTTACATGCCATTGCATTTCTATTAAAGAGGCCTCCAAATCTCCAAAACTTACACAGTGTAGCTTCAAAATGTTGTCAAGTGGTTCCATACAATTGTGTGAAGTTGCTTCATAGACACTTGAGTAACATGTGCTCAGGTAATATATATAACTAAATCACACAGGAGTGATTTGAGTGACTTCTAATAAACTGGAATGATCATTTTTATGTATTATACATACATTAAACCCTGCATATTTGTACATACAAACCATGAAGGCCAGCTAGAGATGGAGGAAACCTCCAAAAAGCAAAAGGGGAGGGAAGAAGTGGGCGTGATAAAAATGTCACTTCAGTTCTCAGCCAAGCCAGAGCGTCTTTGACATATTCAGGCTCATGTATTTTAAAGAGATGAACTGTGTTGACTGTTGCTTTAAAATATGCGTCCAGCCTTGAATACTAGCAAATGTGTGAGTGCCTTTATAATGTTCATAATGTATGGATAAGAACTTTAATGCATGGATCAGACATTTTATTAATTTTGAAATGTTTCTTCATGCTCAAAACATCTCACTTACAGCAATGGTTCTTTAAAGAACAATTCTCTGTATTGCTCCAAACAACCAAAGAAAGTACATTTATAGAAACTGGGGATCTGTGGGAACATGTTATTGAGCTAGAAGAGATCGTTCTCTGCTCTGCACCACCTCAAATTCAGCGTATAGTCATGTTTTCACTGAAGCCGCGCCAATGTTTGAGTTGGGCCGGTAGTGGTCCCAGAGCTCTTTTATGTAGGAAGGAGGCAAAAATAAGAAGAAACCACAAAAAGGCAGGAGGAGATGGCCATTACTCCTCCCTCCACCGCCCTCTACTCTAAAAACCTTCCCACATGAAAGCCCCTCACCCCTGAGGCCTAGAGGAGGAGCCTGCACCTGCTCAACAAGCACTAAAGGTCATGCTATTGTAAGCGATAAAACTGAGGGTGTTCAAAGTCTCTTTGAATTCAGTCTATGCTGACAAAGGATTAGATCAAATGCTTACCTCATATTATCATAATCTGGATATTTTTAAAAATATTTTTTTTCTTTCCATCCATGGAAAGTGACATTTATATCACTCAAAACTGAGCTTTTGGAAAAAAGGCTATCCAGCATTCCTGCTAGCTTGTCACCAGGAAAAACAGAATGTGCTGTGTTCAGGATGTTAGTTTGCTGGTCAGCATCAATGCAAGTTAATATGCTGATCACTAGCAAAAAAACATATGTATGGTGTGGTGGTCAACCAGCTAAACCAGCTGATTAACCAGCTAAACCAGCACCAGACCAGCATAAACCAGCTTAGACCAGCAAAGAATTCATGCTGGTTAAGGTTAGCAAGTATAGAGATTTTAACAAATTCCAGGGATTTTCAGGGCTGTTGGATCATGCAACTGTCTAAGTGTTCAGCGGCAGTCTTTACAGTAGGCAAAGGTAGGCAGCCACCTATGGCCCCTCATGAGCCAGTAGGGCCCCATGAAAATACAAATTAGATATCCTGTGTGTGCTGATATTAAATATCCTATTCCAAACTAAAAAAGCATTTTT
>JAILXH010098186.1:0-16346 GCA_023558415.1 Piaractus mesopotamicus | reverse complement strand
AAAATGCTCATATATAAATATATATATATATGTATATATATATATATATATATATATATATATATTATGTATAACATATATTTTGTGTTAAATGTATGTTTTTTGCTTTTTACTTGGCACTTTTGACTGGAGATTAAATAAATCTAAAGTAGTCTCTGACTTTTGCACAACGCATTCATTTTCATAGGTGTATGAGGCCCATTAGCTTACATAGACCCTACTGTGTTTAAACACAACATTTTAGACCAGTGTATGTTGCCATGTCTGTTGCAGTTTTCTTCTATTGGAGGTTGTCAGACCTTTTTAACTCTTCAGCCCATCGACCGATCGCATGCCTACGCACACAGGTCTGTGTAATGGAGTTTGGAGGCTGTCCATGGTATGGATCGTTACCTCGCTCTGCTAGCATGATCCTGCTGGACTCCTGCATCGATGTGCTGATTATGTGTGTCTTCATCCAGAGGCCAGCCTCAGGGGGGTCCTGAGTCAGGCTACGGCTATACATCACCACCATACAGCCCTACAGGGGTCTCTCTCTCTCTATCTCTTACATGCACACTCTCCCGCACACACATTTTGCCTCCCTCACTGTGCCTGCTTGAATGAATAAAACATGATCAGGGAAAGATATTCAGCATGAAAAAGTGAGCTCAGTGCATTAGTGAGCATATATTGAGAAGGACTTGAGATTAAATGAATAAAAACAGAACAGATGATAGCATATATTTAGCTATTGTATTTCCCAGTAGTGGAACACATTACCTTTATTTTTGCTGAGTCACTGCATCTTTCTTGGATGGAGGCTAGAGAGCAGAACATCCTAAGGGGTGATTTAGCAGAAGGTATTGTCCAGAGATTTGAATCAGCAGCTACTCTGCTTCATGTTCCGCTACAGTACTTTATCATAGAGCCCAGAATGCTTACGTTGCAACCTAAAGCTCTCCACAGTATGACTGGGAAAGATTACGTTCAAGGAATCTCTCAGATTCATTCAGTTTTCAGAGCAACCACACTTGTGTCTTATTTACAAAAAAGGTTCTTAAAACCTTTTTCGCAGTAGCCATAAAGTGCAATTTCCAACTGTTTTGAAGGTCCCTCTTTTTTTTTGCTCTCTACATTTTTTCTTCAGTACTGTTGAAGAAATATATTTAGATGGAAAATGTGTCTAATTTACAGAACCAGAATCAAACTAGCTTTTCATTTTCCTAAATGAGCAAGAAAGTCAACATTAAAAAGTAACTGCTATTTTTATTTTGGTAGCTGTACACAATTTTATGAAATGGAGGTGCAAGCTGCAGATGTGCAACCCATTTAATCTCAATGCAACCATCATTATTTTCACAGCAGGGCGTTCTCATCCCTTCCCTTTTACTCCTCACTGCTCGCCAGCAGCTCAACCCAGTCACAACATTTCACACACAGAGAGCTAACAGTGTCCTAGTTATTCTGAAAACAGAGTTATAAGAAATATGTATTGTTTAATTATATTGATTAAAAATATCTAAGTCTATGTCCATTCTGCGGCCACTAGGAGGCCTACCAGGGAAGGACCAACCAGTAGGCTGCTATGTGTGTGGGTCGCTGAGAAAGTGTGAAAAAACTAAATGCATGGTCATTTGTCATTTATAATCCTATATAAAATGTATTTAGACCACCTGGGACAAACAGCATGCGCCGGGTGAACACTGGAGCACACATATCTAGGCACGTTAGTGGCCCACTTAATTCTCTGTGGCCCTTGTCCAATGCAAATGTTGCCACCCCCAGAACAAAGTATTATGATGACAACTGGGAAAGCTAAACCACTAAGGCTAGCTAGCAGAAAGTTACTTAAGCAAGATGCAAAGAAATAATAATAATAAAAAATAATAATTAAAACACATGAATTGTTTGGATATCAGAGTGAGGAACTGCAAGGCCAAAGTGCAGAAGGGGTAAGTTAGCCAGTTTATTCATCTACACTAAGGCTACAGATAGCTAGCTTAAAGCTAATGTGCTATGACACATTAGCTAATTAACTAGCTAGCTAACAAACAGTCACTTCAGTCCTCAGCCAAGTGTCTGTGACATGTTCAGGCTCATGTATTTTTAAAGAGATATACCATATATATTGTTGTTTGGAAGTATACGTCCACTGCAAATAACTGTGTTGGCAAGCTTAGTCTTGGCCTGAGGGATGGGGAGGTGGGGTTGTGGTTTTTGGGGGTTGCGTTGAGATGGGCGGGGGTCACCATATTTGTGGTGGTCTGGTCTAGACCAGGACTGAATTTAGTTTCTTGTCCAGCCCTGAGGCCTAAAGAAAGAGGGTAATAAAGGAACCAGTATTGGAAAACCAAAAGTGGTTAATTTCTTTCACCTAAGGCAGTGGTCAACTATTGGTCCTTAAGGTCTGCCTTCTTGCAGAGTGCAGTTCAAATTAACTTCCTCAAAAGTCCTTAATTGGCTGGATCAGTGTTAGGTAAAGAGGTTTCAGCATGTTAGATGCAGGTTGGAACTAAACTCTGTGGGACAGTAGATCTCAAGGAGAAGTGTTGCTGAATTTAACATATTCGGAAAAATACACAACACAAAATTTAGCCTGTGCAAAAGTTGTGGCACATTTTACATTTTTATTTTTTCCCCAATATATTAATTTCAGCAAATAAATGCCATTTTCAATTCCTCTTAGAGGATGTGTTGATTTTTGTCACTTAGAAAATCAACAAAACGTGTCATTTGTTTAAACTTTTATACACGGCTGTATAAACTCATTATTGTTTCCCTTTATTATAAACTAATCCCCCTCCCTGTCTCAAAATCCCTTTTCATGTGCCATAAGCCCACATTGCTCATGACAGCAATAAATCAGTGGCCTCTCTCTCAGCACTCTCCTCATCACTGTCATGCTCATCCTAAGCCCATATGTTTCACTGCCCTAAAAACACTGTAGCAATAACTCACGTGACAAAGGGACGTTATTGGAGCCTGGCTGCATCTATCAGGCGTGCTTCTGCTGCAGTGCCATCTGAAACGGCTCCAAGTGCTCTGCAGTGCTTAGAGCGGGCCTGTGCTGAATTTTAAACCATGTCTCTCCACCCAGACGCAGCCACAAAAGCACCTTGAGCTCAGCCTCCCATTCCGCCAGGCTGATTTACACATTTAAAGGGCGATGATCTTCACCCGAGGATGATGGAGCAGACAGAGCCGCCACTGAGGGGCGCACGGAACAACAGAGAGATGTGCAGCGTCATTGGTGCTGCTTTTTACTGCCCTGCATGAGTGCTCCCAGACTGCTTAGGCTGAAATGGGGCTGTGCTCTCAAGCACGTCAAGCGCTCTCTCCAAAGGCCCAAAGATAACAGTGGAAAAAAACAGCAGCAGAAATAACTGAATCAAGCCAGTGATTAATGCGAAACATCTAATTCCATTTCCCTCCAAGGGACAAATCCATTGTCCTTTGTAATGTCAGTGGTTAAAAAGCACTGGTCAAAGCTTTTGTAACTCGATTTGACTTTCTGGAAATATGATTAGTCTGCGCCTATTTTTTGTACAGAATAGCTTCAACAAATTTGCACAATTACGGTCTGCACCAGACTTTCACATTTCAGGAGCTCTTGTCGGCAAAGCACATGGTTGCAATATCTGCAGCAAGTGCGGTCAAAGAGTTTGCAATGACATCACACTGCAGTAAAAGGAATGAAAAATCAATAATACTGACAGGAGACTGTGGTTGTGAATTAAATGGTTAAAGCATTGGCCATAAAGGTGCATGCAGTAAAAGCACTGCTTTGCTTTGTAGAGCTGCAGCTTTCAACTGGTTTCTAGTTTAAGTACCATCTGGTCAGTGTGTGTGCTGTATGTGGGTGTGGTGTCCATAAAAATGCAGCTGGACTAAGAGAAAATGGCATAGCCATGCAATGCATGAGCCAGTCTGTGAGCCAGTCAGATGTGTAAGGCCTCAAAAGCAGTAAAAATAAACCCACTATACTGGAACTAGTTACACAAATGGCAGAAAGGAAGACTAAGGAAAAAAGTCAAATATAAATATCTGTAGGTCAGTATTTACAAAGGTACACAGTTCTGAGGGTTTTAAAGGAGGCTTTCGGCACTGCTACTATATTGAAAAGAACTACAGCATTGCAGTAACATAATATAAATCTATAGTATTTCTTAAGAAAGTTGAAAGACATGTTAAACCACCATTACGTTTTTTAGAACATACTTATATTAAAATAGTGGTAACACTTTACTACATAGCATAACTTTAGCATAACCATATCATAAACATGTCATTGCAGATGTTCATGACAGATTTTGTTCAGTAATATAACAATGTCATGTTACAATTGGGGTTAATTGTCATGACAGATGATATAGTGTTTGATATCAAAACATACTCTGGTCTTGTAGGGCCATAAGTGATCTCATAATGAGAACATCTGGTGACAACCATAAGAAATTTTGGGCTACTTGTCAGTGGGAACGTAGATTTATTAGGGTGGTAACAAACTGAAAGGGATGGAATGGGATGCAATGCAATGCCTTGTGAAGAAGGAAACCAAAGTAGGGGCGGAGGAAGAACTGCCGCTCAGTAACGTCTTCTGGGTTTGTCAGACACTAGAGGGCTCTCCTGAGCGAGTCCAAAATGACTGGGCTAATATGGAGCATTTCAGCAAAATCATAGTTTGTAAATGCTTAAACATTTTAATATAGAACAACGCATTTATTTCCTGAACAGAAAAACAGCGTAAAACTTGTGTGTTTTTGAAACACACAATATAGGACTTTATAATACCGCCTCCTGTAAGTTCTTGACATTAGTGAGCGCGAACCTCTGCACTCAGCCAATGAGCTGCATCGCTTGCCAACCAATCAGCACTCAATAACAGAAATGCCAACAATCAACACTCAGTAGCAGAAATGCTAACAATCAGCACTCAGTAGCAGTAATGGTAGCACCCTACTGCCCAAAACTCATTTGTTGTAAAAAAAAAAATAAACAAATAAATAAAAATAAAAAAAGGAAATTTACAGGTATGTTTTCTTTGCTTTGTTAGTGAAATACATCCTTCTACTTTCCAAAATCAAAGAAAGGTCCTGGACAAGTGGTTAGAAACTATTTTATAGTACTTAGGACACTCATGGGCGCCTTCTGGCATTTTGCAATCATGTTTTTGATATAACAGAAGAAATAGGAAGTGGCCAGGCTCCCCTTAAACCGGCTCTGGTGCACTCATTAACATTGCCCAATGAACAACAATCATGTTGTTAATGAATGTAATGTAAGTTATCACCACTTGAAAAAGTTCCCCCAGTAACTTCAGTTGAGCGTGTAGATGTGTTGTGTGTACAGAAAACAATTCACATGTGGTAAAAATGATCATTACCTCTTTTGAAAGAAACAAGTTTCATTAGCTGAGCATAGTGATTTGCTAGCTAGCTCGTTTGACTTGCGTTATCATTATGTTGCAGACGTAAAAAGAGCACAGACTAGACGAATTTGGACAGGGAATGTGCAGCGAAGAGAACTGCCACTCAGTCATTTTGTAAATGCTTAATTCATTTTATATGGAAAATTCAGTCATTTTTTGAACACAGAACAGCATAAAATATTTCAACACTTCTCTTATATTTTTAATTATGTCCATGATGTTAGGGAGAGCAAACCACTTCATTCAGCCAATGAGCTGATCAGCTCACCAACCAATCAGCACTCAGTAGCAGTAATGCTGTAAAGTAGCAGTAAAGTGTTACCAAAACAGCATTACAATATCTATTTATGTACAATATTTTTTAAACAATCACAGTAAACATTCATGCATAAATTTACAGACCCTTCTGTAACATGTTTACATTTTTTTCACATAATTATGGAATAATAGTTCTTAGAATACATAAAAGATCCTGGGAAGGCTATGATTTTAAGGGGTTAAACTCATGCTGCATTTTCATCTTAGCATACATTTGCAAGACTACTGACTTTCCAGTTCTCTGGTGAATACCGTCTGCAGGCTTTGGGATCACTGAGGTCATATTGATCATATTTATCATCCATTATCCTCGGATTTCTGTGGAGAGACAGGAAGAGTTCAATCGAGGAGTTTAAGCTGGCGTATCATATTGTAGATCTGTGAATAGTTATTATAAGCCTCACAGAAGGCACACTTTGAACATTAAAGATGGGTTATCTGAAAAAAAAATTGTTTGAATGAGATTTTTCCTCTACATGAGCTGCTACGCAGGCCTTTATGATAGCGACAGGCTTAGTGTCTGATATATGAAAGACAATGAGCACATTTTCCTGCAGTCAGAGGAGTCGTTCATCAGACTGCTCAAATAGCCAAGATTAGAGTCTTCATCTGCACAAGGTAATTACATGCTATTCAGCAGGATGAATCTTCCTGTCTTCCCCCCAGCCCCGTCCAGACTGACTCTAATTAAAGTTGATACAATAACAGATGAGGCAAATGACATTCTGGCCTGTATGAACAGCCAGACTCTTTATACCTGTATTGTTAAAAATTATATCAGACTAGTTTTATTTGTGTGTGTGGAAGATCTTAAGCATGATATTTATGTCACAGCTAATTCTGCAATAGTGTGTAGTGCTAAACTCCAGTGTTTAGCATCATGTTCTAGTGATGGAGAAATTAAAGGCCATTTTGCTGTGCACAGTACTGTGCAAAAGTCAGAGACCATGTTGCATTTATTTCATTGCCAGCTAGAACAACCGTTAATTACAGGTAATTCAACGCAGACATACATTTAACAGAAGCAAACAAACAGAAAACAGCTAAGGAAAATACAGGGTCAGAAATGTATAGTAGGTCTGTCTAAGGGAGCCACACATTAAGAATCAACAGGAGAGAGACATTTACAGCAAATCGCCAAAGGTTTATCCACTTAGGAAATTTGCTAAGTTACACTATATGGACAAAAGTATTAGGACATCTACACATTACACCTACAGGAGCTTTTATGACATTCCATTTTAAATCCACAGGCATTAATACGGAGTTGGTCCCCTCTCTGTAGTTATAACAGCTTCCACTCTTCTGGGAAGCTTCCTACAAGATTCTGCCAAGAGTGTGTCTGTGGGAATTTTTGCCCATTCATACAAAAGAGCATTTGTGAGGTCAGACATTTATGTTGGACAAGAGGACAACCTCCGTTTTAGTTCATCCTAAAGGTGTTCGATGAGGTTGAGGTCAGGGCTTTGTGCGGGCCAGTCAAGTTCTTCCACACCAGACTCACCCAGCCCTGCCTTTATGGACCTTGTTTTGTGCACTGTGGCTCAGTCATGCTGGAACAGAAAAGGGCCTTCCCCAAACTGTTCCCACAAAGTTGTCCAAAATGTCTTGGTATGCTGAAGATGAAGATTTCCCTTCACTGGAACTAAGGGGTCTAGACCAACCCCTGAAAAACAACCCCATAGCATTATCCCTCCTCCACCAAACACTACAGCTGACACAATGCAGTCAGGCAGGTAACGTTCTACTAGCATTCGCCAAACCCAGACTTGTCCATCAGACTGCTAGATAGAAAACGTGATTTATCACTCCTCAGAATACATTTCCACTGCTCCAGGGTCCAGTGACAGTGTGCATTACACTACTCCCCCTCCGACACTTGGCATTGTACATTTTGATCTTAGGCTTGTGTGTAGCTGCTCAGCCATGGAAACCCATTTCGTAAATCTCCTAATGCGCAGTTGATTTAGTAATATTGCTCTGTGCACTTCAGCACTCAGCAGTCCCAATCTGCTTCTATTTCACGATAATAGCACTTACAGTTCACAGGGGCAGATCTTGCAGGACAGAAATTTCACAAACTGACTTGTGGCACGGGTGGAATGTATGACAGTGCCATGTTTAAAGTCACTACGCTCATCAATACGACCCATTCTACTGCCAGTGTTTGTCTATTGAGACTGCAAGGCCATGTGCTTAATTTTATCCACTTGTTAGTAATAGGTGTGGTTAAAACACCTGAACTCAGTAATAAGGAGGGGTGTCCAAATACTTTTGTCCATATAGTGTTTGTTCTCACAACATAAGGGGCATCCCAAAAATGCAGCCATTACAGAGTGATGCATTCAAATCCTGTACAATTAATATTAATCAACGTAGCCTTTTACATTGAGCACTTTGGTTGTTTTTTTTTTACCACCTGCAGCTATAGAAGTATGTACAAAGAAAAAAAATAGTTTTAGCGGCATAATTATTAGTTGGTAGAGTATTGCTCTACTAAATTATCCTCTGAAGCGGACCTGGGCTGGTTTGCAAATGTTCTACTTTTTTCTCAATTTTCTTTTCTCAGTAAAGTCTTCTTAACCGTCACATACACTGTCAGATCCATAGCACTGAGTTGTCTTCTCACATTGGAAGGATGGACAGAAACATTTGTGGATTTCTAAAAATCTGAAGCAAGAAGAGATTTTGATTTTCCCAGTTTTAGGTCAACCAAGTCTTACATGGTTGTCTCATTCTCTTCATTTCTCTCATAATAATTTTTGAACTCCAGTTTTTTCACTTATTTCCCTTTGAGTTTCTCCTTCCTTATGCAGGTGAATTATCTTATGTCTAATCTTTTCAGTAATATATCCTAAATAGGAGTAACTTGCACTTACTGGCTAGTTTGACTGAATTAAAAACATGAAGAAAGAGTGGGCTCATTTTGCATAGGACTGTGCCTATGAGAGATGAAAGATCTGAAACATGATATTCCTTGTCCATCATAGTTTTACATTAATTTAGGGTTAGTTTAATGTTGCAAAGTTGTAAGCAGACAATACTGAGTTAAAGGGAAGTTTTGCTCGAATAAGCATCAAAGAGCAGAGGATGTCAGATTATGTGATGTACAGCCTAAATGTTAGATTAGTATAATACGAAATGAAATTATGGTGGTGGAATGATGGTGGAAGCAATCCTTATTTGGAAAAGTCTGCAAAGTCACCAAAAGACATTGTAAAGTGCCAAAATTTTTAGATTGTCATTCGAAAATGCAATTATATAATTATGCAGTGATTTATGCGCAGCTGAACTGATCATCGAACAGTTTTCCCATTTATTGTTGCTGTGGGTGGTGCTAGGCATGTCTGTGTCGACGCTGTCCAAGGTGCTGAAAGTATCAGGCTCCTTGATTGACTAGCAAGGCTTCACTGCTGAACTCTATCATACAAAACAGCGTCACGTATCTTTATTTTGGCGCTTCTTAGTTCAAAGTGGACCGTATGTATGTGATGATGCCATCAAATCCTCTTGTTCCTCTTTGTGCCATTTCTCTACATTCGGAGACGAGCCCACCCACATAGCCTCACCCCCACGTGCTCTGCTTGACCGTGAAGACCAACCACTGATGAAGAAGAGCCTGCACCGAGTTCTGTTTAGTCCCTCCCACTCTGGCGGATCAATGGTCCAGTCAGAATAGCCCTCCCACCTTTTTCGCTATATAAAGTCCGCGCACGAGCTATCCGAGCGCTGTGAGAGCCACACACATACACACTCTCTACACGCATATACATGCACATATACATACCCACACATATACGCACCGCACACCTCTAACTTCGCATCGCCCACTCCCCCCTTTCCCCCCTTTCATCTGCACCGATGAGTTTCTCCGTAGACACTCTCGGAAGCCCCTTCAGGAGGGTGATGGATACGAGGACGAGCTACAGCCGCAGCAGCGGGACCCCCAGCAGCGGCTTCCGCTCGCAGACGTGGTCCAGGGCCAGCCCGGGCTCCTCCGCGGTCTACAAGCGGAGCATTAACGTGCCCGTGCCCGTGGCGCGAGCCTACAGCTCGACGGTTCTGAGCACGGCCGACAGCGTGGAGCTGAGCCCGGTGGACGCAGACTACAAGCGCTCCAACGAGAAGGAGCAGCTGCAGGGTCTCAACGACCGCTTCGCCGTCTACATCGACAAGGTTCACTTCCTGGAGCAGCAGAACCGGCAGATCGAGGACGAGATCCACGCGCTGCGGCAGAAGCAGGTGTCGCAGTCTCAGCTGGGCGAGCTGTACGAGCGCGAGCTGGGCGAGCTGCGCGCCGTGCTCGAGCAGGCGCACCACGAGAAGGCGCAGGTGCAGCTGGACACGGAGCACTTGGAGGAGGACATCCAGCGTCTCCGCGAGCGCCTGGACGACGAGGCGCGCGTGCGCGAGGAGGCCGAGGCAGCAGTGCGCGCGCTGAAGAGGGACACGGGAGACGCGTCGCTCGCGCGGCAGGAGCTGGAGAAGAAGGTGCGCTCGCTGCAGGACGAGATCACTTTCGTGCGCAACAACCACGAGGAGGAGGTGAGCGAGCTGCTCGCCCAGGTGCAGGAGGCGTCGCACGTGGCCGTCGACAAGCGCGAGCACCAGCGCGCGGACCTGACCGAGGCCCTGCGCGAGATCCGCGTGCAGCTGGAGGGACACTCCGCCCACAACCTGCAGCAGGTGGAGGACTGGTTCATGGGCCGCTACGCCAAGCTGACCGAGGCCGCCGAGCAGAACAAGGACGCCATCAGGAGCGCGCGCGACGAGATCGCGGACTACCGGCGCCAGCTGCAGGCCAAGACCGTCGAGCTGGAGGCCGTGAGGGGCACCAAGGAGTCTCTGGAGAGGCAGCTGAGCGACGTGGAGGAGAGACACGGCGCAGACCTGGCCAGCCTTCAGGTGCCAAATCATACCGCATTCATTCATTTACTGCACAGGCTTTACAGCAGCATTACTTTACTTCAGCTGTAACTGTTGCTGTGCAGAACTGTTTATTGAATCTTTAACCCGTTTACTAACAGTGTTAAAAACAAGTATGAATAATAAATAAATAAATAAATACATTTCCCTAGTTATTGTTCACGAAATAGTTAATTACTTTTTGCAAATAAGGATTAAATAATAAAGAAATATGTATTAAATTGGCTTAAATAAATGACCAACAGTAAAAAAAAAAATTTCAATATTAAATATATGTATTGCTATTCCATATATTTTAATGCTTTTAAAATTATTTATTATTTACTATTTAAATTAATGTATTTATTTTAATGTATAACATTTAATTTACTTAATTTAACTATTAATAGAATATATAGAGAATTTACAGAATATAAATTAGCAAAAAAAAAAAAAAGGCAGACTAATTTTTTTTAACTTAATAACGGGATGTATTTTAACCCAGAGTTGCATAAAGGAAACTGCTGACAAATCAAGCTGACTCATTTCTCCTTTTATATTTATTGTGCTATTTATATTAACAGTAACTGTTAACTAAACATCTTTTAGATGATTAGATCATTCACACGACTTCATTTTCTCTTTATTTTATAAAGTGGTAACTGAACTCACTAGTAAGCCTGGCGAGTTATGACACATTAAAGAAAAGGCGCTGTGGGCTTGGCTATGGGGCATTAGCCAGAGTTTTCTGCAGAGGTGAATGCAGATTGCAGAAGAGGTGCAGTGCGGTGGTGTCATGTTGCAGAGGGTTGAGAGGAGCCAGATAACCTTTTGCAGTCTCCCTCTGATTCTCTGCAGTGCTTTCTCTTTGGATGTGTCCTGAACTCACCCTCAATTATCCAGCAGTTTTCAGCGAACGCCCTTGAAACTGCATAGTCAATACAGTACAGCTGCAATTGAGACGCTTACTGCATCAAAAGTGAGGGCTACCCCATCATAAAGGGAGAGAGAGTGTGTACATGATAAAGACATAAATGCTTCTGCTGCAATGAGAAAGATAAAGATGAGCTCCTGGCAGTTATTACAGATGGGACACTTGGAGGGCGTCTGTATTGTAAAGAATAATTCTCTATTGTTTTTCTTTCTAAGGATGATGTCATTCTCAACAGTCTGTTACATTCTTGCTGCCCCTCCTCTCCTGTCTCCTTTGCTTTATATGCCCACTAAGTTGAGACTATGTTGTGTTTGTACATCTAGGAAACCATCCACCAGCTGGATAACGAGCTGAAGAGTACAAAATGGGAGATGGCCCGACACCTACGTGAATACCAGGACCTCCTGAATGTCAAAATGGCATTAGATATAGAGATCGCAGCATACAGGTAACTAAAGACAGAGGGCTTAGTCATGCAGAGTCATTTAAATAATGGATACTGCATGCTGAGTCATAATGGATGCTGAGGCCGAGTCTGCTTTCATTTATAAACATATTCATTTATAAATGACTCCTCAATTCTGACATTACATCTTACTTTATTTTTGATATGCACTTTATTCTAAACATATTCATTCCTGATCTTTTCATGTAGGAAGCTACTTGAAGGAGAAGAGACCCATTTCAGCACCTTCCCTTACCGTCAGACGGTCACCAAAGGCCCCAAGGTCAAAGCTGAGCCCCCCAAACTGAGGGTGCAACACAAGTTTGTGGAGGAGATCATCGAGGAGACCCGAGTGGAAGATGAAAAATCTGAGCTGGATGAAGCCTTGGCAGAAGCGGCAGAGGAAATGGCTGCGGAAAAGAAAGAAGATGAGGGAGAGGAGGAAGGAGAAGGTGAAGGTGAAGAGGAGGCCAAGGAGAAAGAAGAAGAGGAAGAGGCAGAGGAAGGTGAGGGAGGAGAAGAAGAGGAAGCTGTTGCTGCAACCCAAGCCAAAGTGAGCGCCAGTGCTCCAGCTGAGGAAAAGGAAGGAGGCGATGAGGAAGAAGAAGAGGAAGAAAAGGGTGAGGAGAAAGGAGAAGATGAGGGTGAGGAAGAGGAGGGAGAGAAAGGGGAAGAAGCCGAGGAAGGTGAGGAAGGACAAGGAGAACAGGAAGAGGAAGTAGAGGAGAAGGTCTCAAGCGATAAGGCACCTGAGTCAAAGGCCTCACCAGAGAAGGAAAAAGCTGGAGAAGAGGCAAGTGTTGAAGAAGAGGAAGGAGGAGAGGAAGAGGCTGTGGCAGAAGACAAAGCAGAAGCAGAGAAAAAGGATGAGGACAAAAAGGCTAAGGATGAGGTTGAGAAAGAGGACAAGAAAGGAAAAGATGACAAAGAAGAGGTCAAGGCCGAGAAAGATAAAGAAACAGTGACCAAGGCGGAGTCTCCAAAGGCAGAATCTCCAAAAGAATCTCCAAAGGCTGGATCTCCAAAGAGCGAGAGCCCAAAGGAGACACCCAAAACTGAGGCTCCAAAGGTAGAGGAGACGAAGAAAGACGCTCCAAAAGCCGAATCTCCAAAGAGTGAAAGCCCGAAAAAGGAAGAGCCCAAGGCAGAGTCTCAGAAGAAGACAGACGCGCCAAAAGCCGAACCAGCCGAAAAGGGCGAATCAGAGGCTGAGTCCAAGGAAAAGAAGACAGAAAAGGAAGACGCAGGAAAAGCTGACAAAGACAAAAAGGACGCCGAAAAGAAAGACGATGACAAGAAAGACGTGATCTCAAATGGAGTGGATGAAAGCCCCACCAAAGATGACACCAGCCAGAAAGTGGTCATCACCAAAACAGTGGAGACCATCACCACTGGCGAGGATGGAGCTAAGCATGTCACCAAGTCTGTAACCGTCACTGAGACGATGAAGGAGGTGGATGAGCTGGTCCAGGAGAAGGTGGTGTCCACCAAGAAAACGGAGAAAGTGTCCACCCAGTCAGTGAAGCAGGTCACAGAAACTGAGTAAAGAAGTACTTAACCATTACTCAAGAGACGAGGAGCTGAAGAGGACACTTGCAATCAAATCAGAACTAACATTACAAAGAAAACATAAAGCTAGATAAAGATGTACTTAATTACTTTAACCACTGTCAAGATTTAACAAACAAAAAAAATTAAAGCATAGAGAGAAGCCATAAGATGCGACAAGCTAAAATTTAAAATGCATGTTGAGTGACAGCTTTAAATTGGTTTTGCTGCAGATGCGGTTTGGGTATTGGGAGCTTAGATCTCTTTCTTTCTGTCTGCAATAGCTGGGGTTGGGGTGGGGGGGCACCGGGGATGCGGCGTCTGCATGCCAGCTCAGGGGGGGAGCACGCTCCCCGCTCTCTGGGGTAGAAAAACAATCTGTATGTATGAAAGTAATATAGATTTGCACAGCTACAGAATGGATGCTGAGAGAGTGAAACAAAAGTTCGTCAAGTCAAACTGATGCTTGTTTTGAGGAGAATATGAGTAGGGCAGTAGAGCAATCTGTGAAGAGATGAGTTCCAACTAAGTAGCCTTACTGATACAAATGTGAGGACAACAACTGAGCCAAACAAAACCAACAATAAAATACAGTTAAGAACAAGAATGTAAACGGTACAGTAACCCCATTAACCATATACATACAGTACATAAAGCAACTAAGAAACTCCTAGCCTTAAACATGCTTTTTACCGTCGTTAATTATGTTTACCTAATGAGTGCAAATGAAAATAAGCCTGATTGTGCGCACACATACATTCTTTGTATGCATAGGATGGACTTGAATTTAACTACTTAACATTAATGAGGTGCTACTGTTTGCAGTCCCATGTCTTTATTCATCATGATGAATTTCAGCATTTGCTCAATAAACATCATAATAAAAGATGTTGTGCTCATGTGTTCTCTGTCACTTCTTCACATGCATGCACTGTAAGACATAATAGCCACATTTACCCAGAATAATTTATATTGTGCTATTTATAAATGTATGACTTGATGTGTATCTGAATTTGATTTGTTGGATTTTACACTTTCACATAGCAGAATTTAAATAGCAAGTGGAAAATACTTGAGTTACACTCAATAACAAGTGTTATTGTAACTAAATACTTGTAGTTTTACTCAAATACATTTTAAAGAGGTAAAACATACTTTTTATTCTTTACATACTTTTTACATGCTCTTTACTTCAAAGTACACATTACAAATCCATGGAGGCCATAAAGGTCCTTTATCAAGCAGTTATTCGTTAATTACCTTTTACTCTTAGATGCTTGGGTATGCTTAAATGTGGATGCTTTTTCACTTTCACTCAAGCAGATTTTTGTCTCCATATGTTTATTTGAGTAAGATTTTGACAAAGTACTCATACTTCTACTTAAGTATTATTTCTCTTTACTTTTCCACCTTTGGAAACAAAGTTTTGCCATTTCACTCTATGCACAGTTTCAATACGATATATCGTACAATGTTCAATCACACACTAAGTTGTCTACAAGTGGCGGCAATATGTATGCATATATGTCGAGAAGGGAAAAGATTCATATGCACAGCCATATAATGTCATATATAAAATTCCATAAATTATGATCATTTATGATGATTTTGCAATGAGGTATTGGCCTTAAATTAAAAGAAAAATGCTGAGAGGTACATGCAGGGCGTTCCAAGCCAAAATGGTCCTTAAAGGAAAAAAAATTAGATTTTTAGATTTGGTGCTATATTTCTATTATCAACATTACATATAAAAACTCAGAAAACATGTAGGTTCACTGGTGGTTTTAGATGGTAAATAACATCCCATCATCACCACTGTGAAGAAATCGCAGTGAGTCAGCGAGTTTCCTACAATTTTGGCAATTAGGTGGAATTCCCCTTTAAGAATGTTATTTTCTTCTCTTATAAAGTTACGGTTTTAGAGATACAAGGTTTTCTTATGATAGCAATAATATTATTGTCCATTAGATATTACAATGAGACATTGTCTCATTATGTAATGTATATGTATATGCTTACAGAGTCTGTCTTGTACGTAAATTTTATTGTAATTTACCCATTTTGAGACCAGGGAGACATTCAAAAGTTCACTGACTGACTCTGAGATGTTTTGCATAAGCGTAGCTGAATCCATTAATCAGTATATACTGACACTTATAGGGGAGTGAATGTTACGTTTAATACTATAGCAAAAAAAAAAAAAGTAAAGAAAAAAAAATTGATTTTCCATAATATGGGTCCCATAATGCATTTCCATTTTATTTGTTGCAATCTATTATTGCGGGGAGAGGTAAGGGCGTCTAATATGTCAGTGTATCAGATCAAATTAAGCCTTCATCTCAACTCAGAAAAGTGCAGCTGACATATCCATTTCAGCAACTGACACATCCACTTATTCTCTAGGCTGGAGCCTGTCTTTACAGTCATTTTACCCACAGAAACTGCAGGAAGGAAAATATAGATCATGATGGCAATTAAAAATTGTACATACATTCAATGTTTAGCCTCAAGCCTACCTGTTGAAGCATTCTCTGCAATAAAGTCACTGATTACGCATTTATCATGGAGAATGTGTACTTAATAAGATCTCCACTGAGCGTGTGCTTTGGTATTTTGTGTGAATTCCAAGTTTTTGCCTGCTCTATTGTTGGAGATGACTTGCACAAGGCAAACAAATGACCGAGTAGAAGTGTGGGCCTGTCTTAATTTAATAGCATTTTTTTGTGGAAATAACAAACAAATTTGAATCAAGTACAGTCAATGTCCCATTCAGTGTAGGAGCAGAG
>JAILXH010098138.1:43716-53960 GCA_023558415.1 Piaractus mesopotamicus | reverse complement strand
CCTTGTGTCAAGCCACTCATGACCCAGAGACAACGTCAGAAGCGTCTTACCTGGGCCAAGGAGAAAAAGGACTGGAGTGTTGCTCAGTGGTCCAAAGTCCTGTTTTCAGATGAAAGTAAATTTTTGCATTTCATTTGGAAATCAAGGTCGCAGAGTCTGGAGGAAGAGTGGAGAGGCACACAATCCAAGCTGCTTGAGGTCTAGTGTGAAGTTTCCACAATCAGTGATGGTTTGGGGAGCCATGTCATCTGCTGGTGTTGGTCCACTCTGTTATATCAATTCCAAAGTCAGCACAGCCGTCTAACAGGACATTTTAGAGCACTTCATGCTTCCCTCTGCTGACAAGCTTTATGGAGATGCGGATTTCATTTTCCAGCAGGACTTGGCACCTGCCCACACTGCCAAAAGTACCAAAACCTGGTTTAATACCCACAGTATCACTGTGCTTGATTGGCCAGCAAACTCACCTGACCTAAACCCCATAGAGAATATATGGCTTATTGTCAAGAGGAGGATGAGAGACACCAGATCCAACAATGCAGACGAGCTGAAGGCCGCTATCAAAGCGACCTGGGCTTCCATAACACCTCAACAGTGTCACAGGCTGATCGCCTTCATGCCACGCCGCATTGATGCAGTAATTCATGCAAAAGGTGCCCCGACCAAGTATTCAGTGCATATACTGTACATACTTTTCAGTAGGCCAACATTTACGTATTAAAAATCATTTTTTAAATTGGTCTTATATAATATTCTAATTTTCTGATATACTGACTTTTGGGTTTTCATTGGCTGTAGGCCATAATCAACATTAAAAGAAATAAACGCTTGAAATAGATCACTCTGTGTGTATAATGAATCTATATAATATATGAGTCTCACTTTTTGAATTGAAATACTGAAATAAATTAACTTTTTGATGATATTCTAATTTATTTAGATGCACCTGTATGTATAGTTTGCACTTTTTATGTTTTATATTTTTTTACTGTTGACAAAAGTTTCACATCCTTTTCAAAAAGATGAATTCAAATATCTGTAAAGCCATGCCCATTCCTAGTACTATTACTATTACTCTCAAGTTAACTCCTGCCTTTTCTTTCCAGTCCCTCCCTCCATCCGTGAAGGTGAACCAGAGCTGTCCGTGGTGGAGAACACCCAGGCACTGTTGTCATGCGTGGCGGAAGGTGTCCCTCAACCCAGCCTAAGCTGGGAGAGAGAGGGCATCCCACTGACAGACTCAGTAGGAGAATACACAATCCTGCCCTCCGGAGAGCTTATTATAGACACCATTCAGGTTTGAGACAACCTCCTGTTGCTATTAACATATGAAATTTCACTGGCAATGATGCAGCAATTTACACCTAATCTCAAATATGCTTAGTCAGCCAAGACATTTTTCATGTTCAAGTTTTGTGTCAGACTTTTATTTTTCTGGGGTTTCTAACACTCTGTGATTTATAAAAATATAAAAATAAACTAAAGTTAGCTACATTATCTTCATAGCTCCAATGCAAAACTAAAGAAGCAATCTTTAGACACTAAACATGTCTTGGCTGATCAATTACATTTTTGCCAAACTATTCCATTAATCCTTTTCTAATCCACCTCTTTCTTTCTATACCTTTTGGAATACAGCCTGGGGATGCTGGGAGTTACACATGTGTAGCTTCCAACTCAGTTGGGCAGGACAGTCGGACCATCACTCTATCCGTGCACACACACCCAGCTTTCACTGAGCTTTTGGGAGACGTTGCTCTCAACAAGGGAGAGCAGCTTCTGCTTGCCTGCGGGGCCATTGGCATCCCTACACCCAAAATCACCTGGTCATTCAACAATAACATCATCCCAGGTAAGGGCCTCTCATTGTTCTCTAAATATTGTTTTATACTCCACATTCACTGAAAGAAATAAATATTTAGGCTTCACTATATTTAGTAGAAAATACTATTAAATTTACCTGATTTGTAAAAAAGACAGAAAAAGTTAAAGCTTTAAATTAGTTGCTGCTATTGTTTTTACCTATTTGTTCATTCCTGTTCGTTCACATGCATCAGTTTTTTTGAGATTATTTAATAACATGGTTTGGAGTGTGTAAGGAATGCCATTTGCACAGTGCTTATTGGTGGAATATAAGCTTTGGTAGGCAAACTTTGGTATCCAACTTTTTTGGTTTGTTTTTTTGCAAAATTGGTTCGGTCTTTTGTATTTTTGCAAAAATGCCATTGCATAGTTAGATCACTGATGATGTTATGCCTCCTTGTTTGTGCTTGTAGCTTATTATGACCATGTAAATGGGCACAGTGAGCTTGTAATTGAGCATGTCAGTAAGGACGACGCGGGCACATACACCTGTGTGGCAGAGAACCGTGTGGGATCCATAAAATCTCTGGGCTTCGTCTATGTCAAAGGTACCCTGCAGCGCTCCTGAATTATGCTGAGGCTTTGTGCATGTATTAACTACTAGACAGATCAGGATTCCTGAATGTGAAATGTGCCTTTCCATCTGTTTATAGAATAGCATTAAGAGTTTGACATCTGATTGTGTCCTTCCCCTGTGTTTCTCCAGAGCCACCTATTATAGACGGAGATGTCCATTCAAACCATATTGAGCCTCTGGGCGGGAATGCCATTCTGAACTGTGAGGTGCGGGGAGACCCCTTGCCCACCATCCAGTGGAGCAAGAAGGGCATCGCTATTCAGATCAGCAACCGCATCCGCCAACTGGACAACGGCTCTCTGGCCATTTATGGCACTGTGGTACTGCTGCCCAATGCCATTCCCTTTTAGCAGATGTCTTTACACTTCAGCTGTACAGAAAAAACAACTTGTTTTAGTATATAAGCTGTGTAAGGCTGTACCATACAACCAAGCACGAAGACATAAAAGGAATATAGCTGAACAACTGCTTTTTATTCATTTGAATCATTCCTTCTTAAGCATTCTTTCTTAAGACATGCTTTTCTTGTTTGCTTCTTATTTTTCAGAGTGAGGATGCAGGTAACTACGTGTGTGTGGCTACAAATGATGCTGGAGTTGTGGAGAGGACAGTCACTCTCACCATACAGAGTAAGGAAACCTATGTCCATTCTGTCCACAACCACCAACTAGCTTAATTGCTGCTACCAAAACCAGAAAAAAAATGTAAACACAGCACATGATTGCTGACCTCACATTTAACTGCTTAGTTACTAAAACAACTGATGGCTAATTAAACAGAGTCCTTTGTTTAATGGCACTAGAAGTACATGTCTGGGGCGATTGGTTGAGGACTGGTATTTTCTTGTCTTTTTTTCTTTCATCTTTGTTTTTTTTTTGGTAAACTTTACTGCTAGCTCACTATAGCTTGGTAAGTAGTGCCCTCTTTGAACTAGCACAGTTTAGCTAAATTCCCACAATCTACAGAAACAGTCAAGCATGGTAATGCTATGTCTTCTTTCTGGTGTTGGGAAAAAAGTGTCATTCCATGCCTTATTGTAATGGTGTAAAACTTTGATGCCGCACAGCTGCATGTTGCCATTGTGATAGTGGCTGCTAAAAATTGGTGATTGATGATCAAAAGAGGGTGCTTTTTTAAATGTTGGTGGAAATACAGGTACGTGAATGCAAGAATACACTGTTCAGGGGTTTGACCTGTATTATAATAACATTTTCACTGACACTTTTGGTTTTGAGCAGTCAGAAATTTGAGAGGATATAGCTATGCCCCTGACAAAATGGTCCATGGTAGCCAGTGTTGCTGTTGAGGAATAATAGTTCTGGAATGGTCTGAATTTAAATTGTTTACCTGTGAATAAAATCAATTAAATGTCTCTGGTCTGTGTAATTCTCAGCCATTCCCGGAAGTCCAAAAATACAGTGCTTTTGACTTGAGGTGGGTTAGTGCAGAGACCATACTAAGCTGTGCAGTTCTGTTGTCCTCATTAAAATTCAAGAGTTGAAGAAGTCTGTGACTGGTAGAGCCTTTATTCTCCTTAGCTTTTTGGTCTTGAACTAGTGACGGTTTCCTTCCTCAGGCTCTCCTGTCTTTACGGTGGAGCCGGTGGACACAGTGGTGGATTCGGGGTCCACTGTAGTGCTGAACTGCCAGGCACAGGGTGAGCCCACACCCGTCATCGAGTGGGCAAGCCATGGGCGCCCCTTGCTGAGCAACGACCGCATCATCACACTGTCAAATGGCTCTTTGCGGCTCAGCAATGCTCAGAAAGAGGACACAGCTGAGTATGAGTGTGTGGCCCGCAACCTGATGGGCTCTGCCCTGGTGCGCATGGCCCTTACAGTACGTGGTGAGTTAAACGTTTGTGTACTTTATAACACTTTTATATGCTTTAGTGTCAATTGTGCACCTATTATATATGTTAGTGTCATGTGCTGGTTTTTGAAGTTAGAATTTGAGGTCTGCTGGTAAGAACAGTCTGTGTTTATGTCAGTACATGGAGGCTTCTCTGAGTGGAAGGAGTGGGGTGCCTGCAGTGTATCCTGTGGAACAGGTGTTCAGAAGAGGCTGAGACAGTGCAACAACCCCCGGCCCGCCAACGGTGGCCGCCACTGTGCTGGTTCAGACTCTGAGACCCGCAGCTGCCAAGGCAAACCCTGCCCAGGTTAGCTGACTTATGTCCGCTCCACTTTATTTAATGGTATTTTCAGTACAACTGTATGGAGTAAGGCTGGGTGATATGGGCAGATATCACAATGTATCATTTGTCTTGGATAAGTATCAGTTATTATTTTGTTATTATATTTACTAATTCTCAGTATTAAGTTTATAATTTTGTATTTTTGATTCAAGAAAAAGTTACATCTGATTTAAGAAAACCAAACCAGTTCTCCACCGCTAATTCTGCTAACTATTGCAAGTGAATAGCTTGACGGAAAAAAGGTTTGTTTTTGCTGTGTATTGTTATAATTTTACTGTCCAGGCCTTTGATGGACACTCGTAAATCTATGTGTAATCGTACCGTGTCTTCATGTGTGTGCATCCATGTAGTGGATGGTCAGTGGTCGGAGTGGTCCGCTTGGGAGGAGTGCTCCCGTACCTGTGGTCAGGGGAACAGGACAAGGACCCGTACTTGCAGCAAGCCTCCAGCACAGCATGGGGGCAGGGCCTGCGAGGGCAGAGCAGTGGAGGTCATCATGTGCAGTATCAGACCTTGCCCTGGTGAGTCCACAATCCTGGAGGGCAGCAGGCCTGTGTTGCTTGCTCCTTCATGGCTGATTCAAGTCATAGAAGAACTTGATAATGAGCTGATTTTAAAAACCAGGCATGTCAAAGCAGGGATGAGAAAGCTGCAGCTCTTCAAAACTGGAGTTAGACACCATTGTAACACTCAACTGGGGTTGCTTGAACCAAAGAATTTTTAGTTTAAATCAAGTTACATAGAATCAGTTTAAGACGTTTAGAAAGCATATTCCAACAGCCAGTTTCACTCTATGCAAATGCATAGCATTTGCATAATAAATAAACAACAACAAAATAAATAGAGAAAGAAAGGAAACCAAGTCTCCCTGCAGTGAGCTTTTAACAGGTATACTGAATGGACCACTTCCCAAAATGTCCATTGCATGCTCCAACTCTTTAATAATCCTGGTTGTGATGATACAGTTCATCAGTAATCCATTTGAAAGTTTCTGCTCTGTAGGATAAAGATGTGAGGATGTACTCAAGGCCATTAAAGACTGGTATTTGGCATGAAGGCCAATATAAGCATAAAATGGCAAACTAGATTTGGAGATAAATCTAGAAATGCTTTCAGACCAAATCCAGTATACAACAAATGAAGATAAAGATACGAACATATAATCAGCGTATATTCAGCATACAAAGTGCAAAATACGCTACATACGTTGAGCCAAATAATGTTACAATAATGCATTTTGCTCCTTGCAGTTTATTCCCTCTTTGTGATCTCAGCACTCGAAGCTTTTACGCATCTAAACCACCTTTGGGCATTATAATTTGGGATATGTGCTTTTAACAATAGTTTAGAATAGGCAACTTCTTAAAAATGTAGTTATTGAAAATTTGGTGGGAGGACCATGCCTGAAACTCTTCCTTCCTTCTAATCTAATGCCCTATAAATTCCCATCTCTACTTTCCCTATCCCGTGATGACGTTTTTCACAGTCCCCACCATCATCTACTCATCACTTTCAGATCTGTCAGACCTGCCACCATCCAAAAAATGCCCAGAACTCCAGCCTAAGTTCTGAGAGTTCTCTCCCCTCCCTTTTCTTTGCTGACTTGCAGTTTTGACTAATTGTTCTCTGTCTGTGTATCTCTCAGTGGCTGGGAACTGGGGTACCTGGTTACCGTGGAGCCCTTGCAGTGAGACTTGTGGCAAGGGGATGCAGACGAGAATCCGGCTGTGTAACAGCCCCCCACCTTCCTTTGATGGACCGCCATGCAAGGGCGCAGACACACAAACTCAAGTGTGCACAGAGAGGAACTGCCCTGGTAAGAGATTCGCTGCAAGAGGAGAATATTAAGGAGATTCAGACTGATTCATATTTAATTTGGTCAGTTCAGTGAAGGTCTGATTCAGTTAAATTCAGTAATATTCTGTAACATTCAAAATGAAATTTAGTTTTACTTATGGTTTATGGAAATGTGGGTCCAGACAGCTAATAAGCTTAGTGAGTTTTTACAACAGAGGCAAGAAAAACTCTCCAAGAATACACAGAAGAAACACTGGAAGAAGTCATCTCATCCTCCTTTGGGTCGTACTGGGTAGTGAAATTATGTTAATACAGATTTAGACTAAACAGAGGCACTCCGATCAAACAGAAGAAGAATCCATGAGATAAGCTTATGATTAATGTTGTGTATTTTAAAATTGTCATAAATAAAAATTGCATTAAATATGCAGTCATATGCAAAAATGTTTAAATCCTGGTCAAATTACATTTTGTTGATTTGAAAATGAAAGTTAACATATTGAAAATGAGGTAACATATTGGAAAAATTAAGTATAAAATGTGCCTTTTTCCTTTGTATGTTAAATTGAACAAATAAACACTAATTGTGCATTAAAATGTGCAAAAGTGTGTTCTCTATGGAGGGAGTTCATGGTAGGCAGCAGTTCTATGGACTTTCTGGATCTAGCTGTTTCCTTTGCTCTAGCATGTTTGATTCTACTGATCGTCAACTTATTAAGTTATTCAAGAGCTGATCTCTAAGCTGAAAGAAGGAGAAAGCAAAAAGCACATAGCTGGTTTGCAGGAATACAGTAATGGATTTGAGATCTTATTTAAGAAGAAATCCAGTGTACCTAGATGCCTCACAGTGTAGACAGACATAATTACAAGGGTGTTTACTAATAACATTTTGAAACCGCTTCTCCACTATAGTGGATGGTAAGTGGTCGTCCTGGGTGAGCTGGGGAGCCTGTAGCGTTTCCTGTGGAGGTGGAACCAGGCAGAGGACACGCCTCTGTGCAAGCCCAGCCCCCCAGCATGGAGGAAGGCAGTGCGAAGGAAATGACATTCACATCGACTTCTGCAATAGTGAGCCATGTCCTGGTGAGTGCTTACACACAGTCTGTCTCTCAAGAAGAAGATTTTTGGCATGATGATGCTGTCGCAGACAAAAATCGTAAAACAGTTTTTCAGCTGTAAATTCAAATCAGAGGTTTTAGAATGCTTAATGTGATGTGCTCACTGGCGGCTGGTTTAGTGCCAAGAAATTCTTTTAACTGAAAATTTCTGACAAATATTGGACCACAATCTTAGATTGTGACTGTTGCTCGCACGTCTAGAAAGCCAACAATAGAAGTAAGCCATGGCATACAACACATGCCAACTAGAAGCAGAAAGCAGAAGCAGTTGCAGTGATGAAAGTGAAATGCAGAGGTGCAAACTGTATCATCACAACATGTGGAGACCCTAATAGATTATCACCAGATGCTTAAATTGTTAACAAACTACCCCTGCTAATTATTGAGTTTACATGTTTGTGATAAACAAATTTGGATTCGGTACCAGATGAATGTTACCTACCAGTGAAGGCTAATGTTAAGGCTACAGTATACAATGACATTTTAGACAATTATATGCTTCCAATTTTTTGGCAACAGTTTGGGGAAGGCCCCTTTCTCTTCCAGCACGATTTGGTCCCTGTGCACAGGGAGGTCCATAAAGACAAGTTTGGTGTGGAGGAACTCCAGTGAATGAGCACAGATTCCCACAGACGCACTCTAAAATCTTGTGGGAAGCCTTCCCAGAAGAATGGAAGTTGTTATAGCTCTAAAAGTGGTGCTAACTCCATATTAATGACATGAGTTTGGGCTTTATGCGAACAAATCAAAAGTAATGCCCTTTTTGCCCCAACAGTGAACGGTAACTGGGGCCCATGGAGCAGTTGGGGCAGCTGCAGCAGGACTTGCAACGGAGGTCAAATGCGTCGCTACAGAACGTGTGACAACCCCCGACCAGCCAACGGGGGTAGAGCGTGTGCTGGGACAGACACAGAAATCCAGAAATGTAGTACAGCAAGTTGCCCTGGTAAGACAAATAAACACAGACACATTAAAATTAAAGTCAGGGATTACACAAAGAACAGAATTAGATGTTGTCTTAGATTATCACAGCATGTTCAAATAATTGTAGATATCATTTTATCTTTAATATTGATAGCTGCTTGTATGTGTGTTTGTGCCTACTCAGTGGATGGTAGCTGGGGTCCGTGGCAGCCATGGGGTGAATGTTCAGCCTCATGTGGAGTTGGAGAGCGGACAAGGGTACGGCTCTGTAACAGTCCATCTCCTAGCAACAAAGGTCGCTCTTGCCCAGGAGACTCCACACAGCTATCCAAGTGTAATATACAGCCATGTCCAGGTCTCTATCATTTATCAATTTGCTCAGCTCAAAAAAGCCTACAGCAGTTCCCAGCTCTGGTCCTGTATCCCTGCCTAGCATATTTCAGCATTTTCCTCTGCTGTCACAGCCACTTTAACTCAGGAAGGACTGATTAATGAGTTATTAGTTGAATGAGATGTGTTAGACTGGGGAAAAAAACACCAAAATATTCAGGACAGAGGTACTCCAGGACCAGGACTGGGAACCACAGGCCTAATAGTGCATTGTCCTTTAACTATGCCACATAACATGACTAACTAGCAACATAACATGTTCCTCTGTTTGTTCAGGTGGTCCTCAGAAGGCCAGAGGAAGCGTAATTGGCAACATTAATGATGTGGAATTTGGCATTGCCGTCCTCAATGCCACCATCTCCAGCAGTCCATCAGGAGGCAAAGTGGTACAGGCCACCATCACCAACATACCCAGGAACCTAGGTCAGTCACTTTGAAGCTCACAGATGAAGACTCTTACTGTTACTAAGCTGGGTTTAAAAAAAAACTATCAATTAACTCTGCAACATGGATAGTGTTAACAAATAATGGATAGTGTTGTGACAGTCGCCTGTTTTTTCCAGACACTTTGCCCTGCTTTCTACTCTGCTTTTTTGAGTTCTGGTTTGGTGTCAACTAATGTAATTTTTTTCCAGGCCCTGCTATGAGAAAACTGATCTCCCTACTCAACCCCATCTACTGGACCACAGCACAGGAGCTGGGTGAGGCTGTCAATGGCTACACCCTCACAGATGGCATCTTCAGACGAGAGACTCAAGTTGAGTTTGCCACAGGTGAGTGGAATGGAGACACCACTTTGTTTGATGGGCTTGATGATTGACTCAGGAGTTGAATCACACTCAGCCTTTTTAGAGCAGAAAAAACATTGTGCAGACCAGGATTGGAATAAATTTTTTTATCTTCCAGCTGTAAAATATTGCAGATTTTTCAAATCTTGTTTGAGACTCACATTTACACAACGTTTATCCTGCTGTTATAGAGTGATCTTGGGATATCAATGCTTTTTGCAACATTTCATAGGTGTTCATAATTACATGCTTGTGTATTTGCTTAAGGGGAAATCCTGAGGATGACTCATGTGGCACGGGGACTGGACACGGATGGTGCTCTGCTCTTAGACATTGTGGTGAATGGGCATATCCTCCAATTGCCCTCCAATGCAGACATTAGCCTCAAGGTAGAACTTCTGTTTAGTCTCTACTGTCATTACAGTGTAAAGGGCTTCCATTGTGGAATATGAAATATTTCGGTGTTCTCCATAGCTGAAAATCCACATCACTACTCTCAGTGTTCTAAAACTCACCAGATAACATGTTCATTGAAGTCTTGATAATTAGCTCATGATCTGAATGTGTAAGTGCTGTTTATCTTACTCATT
>JAILXH010098138.1:23158-36262 GCA_023558415.1 Piaractus mesopotamicus | reverse complement strand
CTTCTTATCATTTGTGTTGTGACTCCTGATCTAACCTGGCTTTTAATGCAGTGGGAGCCAGTCGGATTTCTCACTCATCCAGTAGTGTTTTTGTTATGTGCCGCCACAGACTGTCCGGGCGATGCACTTCCGCACTTCCAAAGTTCCGCCCTTTGCGTTCCATCAACATTACGGTACAAATTAAATATTTAGAAAATCGATTTTTGACATTTGTGAATCGATTCAGAATCGTTCACGTCCGCATCGCGATGCATCTGAGAATCGAATTTTTCCCGCACCCCTACTTTCCGCCTGCATGTTTGATCACAAAGAGAGCATAATTAGTCATATTTAATTGAATCTAGTGCAGCACAGTGTGTGAAAAGTTAAATTCAAACAATTGCATTCATAGTTTTGATAGTATTTTTTAAATGTGGCATCAACTTTTCAAATATCATACAAATTAAAATCATGAATATCATATCGTGTATCATGAAATTTTTTTAAGTATTGTAAAATTACATTTTTGCCATATCGCCTAGCTCTAGCTTGAAGCTGTGCTTTTGTTTCATTTTTATAGATACAGTAAGCCATACAGGGTTTAGACCACACAGCAAGTCTAGTCAAATAAAGAAGCAAACTTTGGAAACCAAACAAGTCTTGGCTAGTTTCCTGATCAGATTTTGGAACTGACTGCAATTATTTAAGCTGATCACAATTATTTTCAAGGGTTGTTAGCTTTCGCAATCATACGTTTATGTGGCAACGAACAGAATGGTTTAGGGTGTGTTTTCATCAGTTGGCCTGAGGCAGCTGTCTGCTGTAAAACCGTGAGAGGGCAGCAGTGAGTGATGTTTGTTTATTTGAGCTTGAGCTGTGTCTGTGTGTCAGTTGGGAGCGAGATGGCTAACCAGAAAATTTGGCCACTCTTTAGGCTTCTCTTTTTATAGTTACATACAATGAACAAAGCACAATCAAAAGACAGTACAGTTGGTAATAACAATTATTGATATGGCAATTAATTTTCATCTAAAATGTCATGATCCTGACAGGCCTAAATTGACTACATTTAGGGACGGGAAAATTGTGTAAATTTTGTATGATTTTATGCTGAACTGTTCCTTTAAATCCTGTGCTTTGCTGTGGAATTTACAGAATGCAGTGTAGTGACTTCAAGAACAGTTCAAATCACTTGGTCATCTTTTGGTGGATTTTATACTGAAATCAATGTTGGATGAATGACAGGGAGCAACTTGGCATTTGTTCCTGCATGTCAGACATGCCGTTATGTATGGGCTGTGTACTGATCCTCTTTTTATCTTTTTCTCTCTCCTCCCTGCATTCTTTACCTTTCCCTTTCACCTCCTGGTCTGTTCTTCTTCTGATCTCTTTCTTCCCACTGTGCTGACCGTTGCTCTCTTCCATTATGTGCTTTTCCTTTTCTTTATCTTTTATTTTCTTTTGCTCCTCTGTTTCTCCCCTGTTTGACCTTCTGCTGTGCCTTGCTGCGAGAGCAGACATTAACGAGTGTGAGCGGGTGCCGATGCCCTGCGCTTACCAGTGCGTGAACAGCCCGGGCAGCTACAAGTGCCTTTGTCCTCCGGGGCGTCACCTGCTGGGCGATGGAAAGTCCTGTGCTGGGCTGGAGCGCTTGCCCAGCTATGAGAGCTTCTCATACGGCTTCCGCACCTCACAGTCCTCCCCTGAGCGTCGCTACCACAGCCTGGCTTCTCAGAGCTACCACTCCTATGCTGCTACCAGGGGCCGCTACAGGCTTAGCACTGTCCCCTCACGTTCTCGCAGGGCTGTTAAGGTCTGCCCTCATGGCTTTAGGGCACGAGGGGACCAGTGCCTAGGTAACTGATACAGCTGTTTTTGCCTTTATGCCTGATATGTAAAGGGTAGCCCATGAAAGGGTAATTGTATATATAATTGCATATATGTAGAATATTGTAGAATATTTATTAATAAATCTTTGTCCAATGTAGTACTTTGTATTCTGTAAGTAACTGGACATTGACATTTTTGCTGTTTCTGCTCTGTACTCTGGCACAGTGGATTTGAACTGAAACAATGTGTACCAAAGTGATGGAATGAGGAAAGTGTGGATAAAAAAAATAACTTCCAAAGCATATGATTCATATGAGCAAATGATTGGAAGCGTATAAACTTTTCTATGAAACATTGTGGCATGCACATGGAGCCCATTAGAACTGACCCACTTGTTCTTATTGTTGTTGTTGTGAATACTGACAATGTAGAAGCATCTTACAGTGGATGGCGCTTCACTTTGCATAAGGACGGTAACCCAAACCATACTACCACTACATGCTAAAGCCAGTAACCTGAACGCCAACATTTCCCTTACTGAAGACAGGACTGAAAAAACTCACTGTCCAGTTACTAACAAGCTGCCCTTTAATTATGGCCTACTAGAGCACTTCTGTTCTGTTGGGTATCAGTTTACAATTTTTGAACTGTCCAGTAAAAAATCCAGGCAAGTAGATAAATAGCTAGTTGTATGATTTCCTGAGGTACTCACACCAAAAATGTTGAGCGTATGTTGCATGTATGTGTTTATCTGTGTTTCTGTGTAGATATCAATGAGTGTGAGCAGAGAGACACGTGCCAGCATGAGTGTATGAACACACCAGGTAGCCACAAGTGTTTGTGTCCCAGTGGCTATCGCCTCATGACCAATGGCAAAACCTGCCAAGGTGAGAAAAAGACACTGACAGTTTGGACTTTTTTTCAGAAAATGCAACAATATCAAGGTTCAATTTTCAAAAGTAAACTAAAATAGATGTTTTGTTTGGATTTTATGTCATCATCATCTCATTACAGACATTGATGAGTGCTTGGAGCAGAATATTCAGTGTGGTGTGAACAGAATGTGCTTCAACATGAGAGGCAGCTACCAGTGTATTGACACACCCTGCCCACCAAACTACCAGAGAGACCCTGCCACAGGGTAGGAGACGACATTACCAAGCACTGCGTTTCTCACTAACTCTAGATATTTTGCAGATATGATGACAAAAACTGAAAAAATAGACCTAGATAATCTCAGAATTCAAAATTTGGGGGACTACCAAGTTTTCAAAAACTGGAAAAGGGGCCTAATGGGGAAAAGTTTGAATACCTTGGGCTGGGATGCTCTGTTCTGGTCCTGGAAGTCTAACACCCCGTAGAGTTTAGCTCCACTCCTAATCTAACACATTTGGCTCAGGTAATGAAGACCTTCAGGAGGATCTGAATATTAGAGGCAAGTGTGTTGGATCCAGGGGGGTAGATCTCCAGGACCAGGACTGAGCACCCCTGACCTAGAACAAAACTAGTAAAGCAAACTTTAGACACCAAACATGTCTTGGCTGATCAGCAACATTAGGGGTGAGTTGTATTTTTTCGCTGACTATTCCTTTAAGTCCAATCCTTGACTAAAAAGGATTTTTCAGTGAAAAATTGTTTGTAGTTTAATGCAAGATTTGTCTTTAAACATTTCCAAAAATCCTTGTATTCATTGAGTGCACTCTAGTGCACTGTTTTTTCTATCTGTCAGTCAAAACTCATTTTCATCTCTGTTACCAGCTTCTGTCTGAAGAACTGCCCCCCCAATGACCTGGAGTGCGCTCTGAGCCCCTACGCACTGGAGTACAAGCTGCTGTCTCTGCCATTTGGTATCGCCGCCAACCAGGACCTGATCCGTCTGGTAGCCTACACCCAGGATGGAGTGATGCACCCACGCACCACCTTCCTGGTCGTAGACGAGGACCCCACACTGCCCTTTGCGCTTCGTGACGAGAACCTGAAAGGCGTCCTGTTCACCACCCGGCCGCTGCGCGAGCCACACACCTACCGCATGAAGGTGCGGGCCCTGTCTTATGGCACTGATGGGGGCATAGAGTATCAGACCACCTTCATTGTCTACATTGCCGTCTCAGCCTATCCCTACTGAGAGCACTTTACCATGACTGGGAGAGAGAAAAGTAGAAATGCGCTTTTTGTGCAGGACTCCGTGTGTGTGTGCGTATGTTTGTGTGTGCCTGTGTGTGTGTGGATGCTATTGTGTGTCCAGTCGTAGATCCGCCACTTGAAAAGCCCACAGATGGTAACTTCATGCCTCATAGAGTGAGGTGCTGAGCTGCAGTGCCCAGTGGGCAGGTAATTGTTAGTAAATAAAGAGGACTTTGCATTAACCCCTGGGGCATGCCAAAGAAAAGACTGCTTTACCTGCAGCTGGAGCCTGAGGACTGCAGGTTCAGAAGAAAACCAAGCAAGTCCCATGTGGTTTGGACAGTCCTCCTTGCCAGATCATGTAAAGTCATTCTTTTCCGGATAACGGGTGGTGGAGAGAGATAAAAAAGGACAAATGTACATGTATGTCTACCTATTAACTTATTGGGAAGTGCTTGAAAAATGAGAGGCAGTATTTTTTTTCCAACTGTCTGGTTGTTAGAGCATTCTGTGAAAGCTGAAGAAGACTCACACTTTGGGACTGGTCCAGAAAGAAGCTTGTTATTTGTGTAGTAGCATTTGCCCAGTAAAATTCAGGGGTGAGGAACACCACCAAAGATAACCAAACATAAAAGTATTTATCTCAGGTAAGCACTGCCTTCCCTCTATAAAACAGTTTTTGTCCATGGCAACATGGCTTTACATTTTAACTATGTACAGGACTTTATATATTTGTTTTTGCAACAGAATTGCAGCATTACAAGTTAATACACATTTGATCGATTTTTACAAGTCCATGATAAAGATGTATTCTATTTTTATGATTTGTATATAAGTATTTGGTTTTCATTCTGTAATATGTTTCTGTATTGTGTTGTATCCATTTTTAAAGCAAACAATAAATGTACAATCCAAAATGATTTTTTTTTGTATTGGACTTATTCACATGTATGAAGAAAATCAAGGATGCAAGCAACAACGTTTGTTTGATCATACGTATAAATCTTTATTATTCAATTTCAAAAGCACAAACATAAAAAAATGAATATTTAGTAAGGCAGTTTTTACACCAGTTTGGTTTGTATAATGTGTTTTGCACTTGGTCACGAGCGTGAAACATTACTGCATTGGAGAGACCGGGCCGTTTGTTCAAATACATCGCTAGTCCTTGGAAAAGTTTTAGACAGTGATGGTCTGCTTTTATAGCAGGGATCTCTCACTACGAATGGCCAAAGACATGAATAACTACAGACAAAAGCATTTACGGACAAATCAGCAGTGGTCCTTAACAGATTTGTGCTAAGTGCTTAGGAATTTTAAGACACAGACAGTGATTAGAGATGACAGAGGCTTAAGACGCAGACAGATATGGTGAAAGATCACCATTAATATGAGCGACAAGGGCATTAATACCCTACAATAGCATTAGCGAACAACAGGATTAGTGAAATGGCTGCTCATTGAGTCCCCTGTGAGAAACATTTGCTCAGAAAATGGCAGCTGTTCTAAACAAAGTGTAAAGAATCAAGCTAGCAATGCAATAGCAACGGTCTGTCGTTAGGTAGATATTTGGCTGCATTTTGGAAAAACAAGGGGTGACCAACTCCAGTCGTGGAGGGCCTTAATCCAGCACAATGTGCTGATTTACCTGCTCAAACACATCTGATTCAACTCAGCAGTTAGCAGGTTTAGCAGGTGTGTTTGAGCATATAATCACCAACCTGTGCAGGACATCAGTCCTCAAGGACAAGAACTAGACACTAATACACTGTATCTGTGGAGCACAACTGAAAAAGTGGAAGCTATTTTCATTGTGTAGTAAGCAGCTAATGCCCTTTGGTTGTTTTAAGAGTGAATACTGTGGAGCGATGAGCCGGGATTAGGGGCTGACGGGACAGGAGTGGGAGGAAGCCTTTACAGTATTAATCCTAATCCGTCCCAGGCTAGACGAAGCAAGGCAGACTGCCACGCCCGGCTGGCGAGAGAGACGCCCCAGCAGCCCCAGATGAGGCTGTGCACTTTAGACTATGACCACACAGCTTTCCTACTACCAGAAAAATACAAAGACTACGTGGGGACAACCCAGATCTCTTCAGGAACTGTAATCAACTTTAAATCATACAAAAAAATTTAAAAAAAAAAAAAAAAAATTTAAGAGGTTTTATAAAATCATAATGACTTGCATTCTTAAGGTGATGTGCCTTAAGACTTTATTTCCTGAGAGAAGCTAAATCTACCATAAAAATCAATGGCACCATCATGTGCATGTAATACGTGCGTGCATTTGTCTGTGATCAAAATGCAGAGATAAGGAGACAGACAGACTGTAAGACAGACAAACTGCAGGCGGGGAGAGCAGGATGTAGCATCGGATATGAGTTGTTATCAGCACCCTGTAGAAGTCTTTTCTTTGTTCTGAATGAACCAGCAGGTGCCAATCCTGTGGTTTTCTGTCTTGGGGGTGGGGGTGAAACTGCCCGGGCCAGTGCTTACACTGTTTTCCTGGCAGTCAGTACCCTAACGATGCAGCCCACTCCTCCTGCAGAGAGAGCCTGGAGAAAACACGGCCAACATTAGCATCTATATCCAACGATATATAATATACAATAAAAGTTTGGAATCTCTTGTCATATTAACCATTTTAATTTTATTATAATACAATAAGGTAACATGAACTTATAGTGTGCATTTACAATAATTAAAGGTTGGTAATCGCTGTTAAAAAGTTTAGAACCAATGTTTCCAATAATAAACAATTTGATTGCTGACATATGTAAAATGTTGTGTCTGTGATGTTGGTCCTGTGTAACTTTACTGGTTTAAAGAATTATTAGGACATTTGGAAACTAAATAAATCAGAAGAAATTTTAGATGCATACAGAATGATGAATGGATCTGTAGGTGAATTTTGAATAAAATGCCTTAAATGCCGGTTCGCGACATTTAAATCCACATTAATAGGGCAAGAGATTCAAAATGTTCGAACGCAAGTGTAAACATAACTAGACAATCGGTGAAACCTTTGAAACCTGTGAATGTTGCACGACTAGCACATTTGAACTGTTTTATATGTCTGAAATCAAATAAGTTTTGATTTCAGACATATAAGACATATTTGATTTAAGGATTCAAAACTTCTGGTAATTCCAAACTTCTGAACGTAACACAGCTTAAAAAACCTAATTTTATTAAACTCCACAGTGCAATGTTACATATTATGAACTACTGCAACATTTCAATTATTCCACAACAATGTTATCAGTATATCAACAATGTTATCAGTATTGCCATAAAGGTAAAGAAAACACAGTGTTATCTCACGTCCAATGATGAGTCACTGCAGTGCACAGTTCTGAATAACCAAAGTCTTTATTATGTGCCCAAGAGCATATTGAACTATGCCATGCTCTGGCTCTCTGAGATCTGATGTGAAAAAGACATAATCACTGTCCCTCAGCACAATGTCCCTACCTTCTCATGCCACTGCAGGAGGATGGCGCTGCTGTTTTCTGATGGCCGCTCGAAGCCTTTGTAGATGTACTTCATCAACAGGTCCACGCCGTTCTTGTCCAGAGACTGCACTCCCTTCTCTATGTCACTGGCCTTAAAGGAGCTGAGCACCTTAAGCACCAGCCCCTCGGCACGGTCCTGAAATACATAACCAAACATCACTTCTTAGCATTGACATGACAGCTATAGTACAATGTTAGATTGAAGATAGGCAGCCAGGCCCAACAGGAGCACTTCAAAACCCCAAGTTTTTGGGGAAGCCTGTAAAACATGGCTTTTGAAGATGCGACAACAGCTTCAAGTGGGGGAAGATGAGTAAGATGACAAATCAATGAATGGATTAAGATAAATAAATGTTAAAACAGAACAGCTGCATTTTAGCAATGATTTACTGTACACTTGTGATAATGGGCCTCATTTATCAGTATCTTTCTATGTTTTTTTTCTGAAATGTGTTCTTGAAAAAGTCATCATCAGAATTATGATGTCCTTAAACCACAGAATTGTTTGTCACCTTTGTGCTCTTCAGTGTGTGTAGATTCTGTTCTTACCTAAGAACAAATTCCAAATAAGAAAACACTGGTGAAGGTCAGAACCTTCATAAAAACTGCTTAAGTGGGTTTTAAAAAGAAATTTCTTCAAGTTTCTTCAAGTATTTTTTTAAGCTAGCACTAAAAATCAATCATATGGTCACAAGTAGACAGTGAAACATATAGCCGTGTAAACATGCCATTTCCATGAGTCTGGAATGCGTCTCCAGTGACCGCTTGTGACCGGATTTTGTGACATTTTGTGTACATTTACTACATCAGTTTCTTGCTGTATTTGTTGTCAGAAAAGGTGAGTCCCTCATCTAAGGAACGCAATGATTGCTAATCCTACTTGTAGGCAAACAGGAGGGAAGACAGAGAAAGAGGTGGTTGCTTTTGTCTCTGCTGTGATGATACAGTCCTTCCTTGTTTCTGGAGGCGCATGAGGATGCTTTAGTGTTCGTGCTACAAATGTTAAGTGGTCCTATGTGTCCCTGACCACTTTCAAAGGTGGTTTGAGTGTTTGGGTCATAATGTGCCTGCGAGACTCACTGGATCCCAGTTCATACTGTCCACTTATGATCACCCCAGACGTATGTTAAAGCCAGGTGTCAACAGGGCCTCATACACCTGACATACACTATGTACAAAGGTATGTGGACAACTGACCATCACACCTATATGAGTGTGTGGAACTGTCCCCACTTTGTGGCTGTAACAGCCTCCAGTCTTCTAGGAGGCTTTCCACAATATTTTGTAGTGTTTCTGTGGCTCAATCAGTCAACAGAGCATTTGAGAGGTCAGGCAGTGATGTTGGACGAGAAGGACTGGCTCACAATCAAGGGTCCAATTCATCCCAAAGTTGTCCAGTGGTGTTGGGTCAGGGCTCTGTGCAGGACACCGAAATTCCACAACACCAAACTCATCAAGCCATGTTTTTAACATGGACTGTGCTTTGTGCACAGGAGCACAGTCATGCTGGAACAGGACAGCGGCTTCCCTTAAAGTTGTTGCCACAAAGCTGAAACCATATCACTGTCTGAAATGTCTTTGTATGCTGCAGCGTTACTATTTACTCTTCACTGGAAGTAAGGGGCTGAGCCCAAATCTTGCAAAACACTTTCATACCATTATCCCTCCTCCATCAAACCTGGCACTACGCATTTTGGTAGATAGTGTTCTTCTGGCTCAGTCAGATGAAGCAGGATTCATCACTCCAGAGAACGTTTCTACTGCTCCTGAGTCCAATGGCGGTGTGCTTTACACCACTCCAGCCAACAACACTGCACGTAGTGATCTCAGGCTTGTGTGGAGTTGCTTGGCCATTTTACTGATTAAGGATTTTTTTTTTTCAATTAGTCAATTAATCTGATGACTAATTTATCAATTATTCTATTTGTTAGATGTCTCATTAGAAAAATACTGGACTTCAAATTCAAAAGAATTGCTGGAACACATAGATTAATTTAAATCACTGTATGTCATAGAAACCCTTTCCCTGAACTGGAGAATCAGTATTTTTACTTAAGTATTTGAGTTAAAAAACTTACAATGGATTTATTTAAATCACTGGACTAATAAGCCATGACTCCAATTACTGTTCAATTCCTCGGCACATCACATTGCACCGCTTAGCATTTGCTGTTACTACATTAAACTACAGCCATGCAGAGACCACAGAAAGTTACCCAGCTGTTGTTACTATCCAAGCCTTTTTCAGCTCGAAAACAGACAGTTTGTGAAAAGGTAGTAAACTGATGCCAAGTATGATAAGTGATGCTAAATGCTTTACTTCCTTCTGTTTATATGAGTGAAAAAATTATCTTGAACCTGGCTTTTATCTGCTCTCCATGCTATTTTATACCAGCACTCTGCCATGCAACGCTGTGCGCACGGCACCTCTGGAGTGTGGTGGCCTAAAGGTGCTGTTTTGATAAAGTGCTCGGGGATGCTTTTCCAATCTGCAGAGCTTACGGAGCACCACACTGCAGGGTCTCTATTTAAAACACTCCCACACTTTAGACGATCAAGAGAAAGGTTTTTTTTATCCGCAGCTCCAATCCATGCTTTTCATAGCGACATGCCAACAGACGTTATCGACGCTAATCGACTTATTTTTCCGCAATCTATGACACTGATTAATCGTCCCAGCCCTAATGCAAAGCCATATCATGAAGCTCCTGACACACAGTTCTTGTGCTGATGTTGCTTCCAGAAGCAGTTTGGATCTCTGTAGAAAGTGATGCAATAGAGGATGGGCGATTTTTCGTTATACGCACTTCAGCATTCGGTGGCGCCGTTCTGCGAGTTTGCATGGTCTTCCACTTTATGGCTGAGCTGTTGTTGCCCCTAGATGCTTCCATTTTGCAATAATAGCACTTACTTACTATTACCTAGCTATGACTGGGGCAGATCTAGCAGGGGAGAAATTTCACAAAGTGACGTGTGGCCAAGGTGACATCCAATGACAGAGCCACAGTGTCCACATACTTTTGGCCATACAGTGTAGCTTGTTTTGATGGAACTATTTTGTTCAGTTTTCTTCCCTTAAATTGATACCAAATAGAATCCTGCATAGTATTATAACTGTTAACCCAAAGCCACAAACTATTTATTTAGTTTTTATGTATTTTGAACTATTTATTCACAACAATCTGTAGAACCCAGTAAATTATATACATTGCAGTTAACCTTCATGCCCTGCATACTGCAAATACATACTAAAAAAGAAAAGACAAACTGCTTGACAAGATGACAAGATGCACACCTGCTATTTTTATTGGCATTGCATCATGGATACAATGTTCCCTGTATATTAAAAAAGCTAAAAATATTGCTGAATATATAAAAACTCATTTCATAGCACGTAGCCCGTATCACGGTATTAAGTGTTGTACAAGTCAAATTCAGTATGGACAGGAAGACAGCATTTAGTAACCTGCTGACACAAAATCCAGCCAACCAGTAACTGCTCTCCATACTCACCTTGACATTTTGATTCTTTGTATTGATTGGTGGGTTTTTCAGGACTGCCTGTAGTGCTTCCATGAGGTTCCCTTTACAGCCTGGAGTTAAGGAAAAAGACTAGGAACTGCACTAAATAATACAGCCTGAACTGCCAACCCACATGTTAAATACCAACAGTTAATAGCAACGTCAATTTCAGCAGAGCAAGAAACATGCTTTACAGTGTTGTTGTGCAGTGTAAACTTAAACTTCACTGCAAACAGTGAACAGCAACATGAGACGTCAATCAGAAACAGGAAATAAGTTTTGGTGTCATGCAAAACGGACATATATGGACATGAAATCAGCTTCCTCAATTTAAAGACCTCAGCTTGTTACAGCTAGAGGGGGGTTAGCACAGTGTTTTAAGCAGGCAGCATGAAAAGTGAGTGCGGAAAGAGGGTAAGACAGCAATTCCTGAAGAGGCATGAAAGGAGACTATGCTAGGAATGTGGTTACAAGGCATGTCTGGACAGCCACAGACTCAGCTTTCCTTCATAGTGTTGGACTGGGTGGAACTGAACAGCCTGTTTGATAGTGCGAGCATTACATTTTATTCCGACTATGTGTGGAAGGCCTCCCTACTCCCCAAGTGCACTAGCTACATGACTCCTAAAACAAGGGCTTCTAGAGACAAACAGTGCGCTCTTGTTCAGTATGGGGCCATTTGGGACTCTGCCATCTTCTGCTGTAATCCACACCAAGTTTATTAGCTCGAAATATAAGTAGGCAATTACATTTCACTTAACAGTTACATTGCTGTCATTTAGCTCTGAACAAGGCGTTGAGTCGCTCTTGTTTAAGCGGTAAGGTTAGTCAAGACATCTTTTTAATGGGAGTCCACATTCCATATAATGTTAGTATAATCTTGCTTTCTTATTGAAAAAAAAAAATAGACCAACTAGCTCACATTAGCTAGTCTAACCTGAATCGTGTCCCTAACCATAACCTCTGCTGCTAACATTAATAGCATTATAGCTAATCATTAGTCTACTCAAAAACCTTTTGGCTATACTAGCCAGCCAGCTAACTAGCTACTCTGAGAGAGGAATCAAGTTAACGCTAGCTAATTAGCCAGCTAGCCTAGCCTACCAGTAATAGCTTACAGACAAAAATAAATGTACAAGCATTAGCTCGCTAGCTAACTAGCTAGCTAGCAACCTACAGTAATAGCTAATAACAGTGTCACTGTTATAACGCAACTGAAGTCAGCTTCTTATCGAATTTCCCCGTTCCACCTTAAACGGTGCAGCAGTTATTATAACGCCCAAGTGGCCAGAATGTAACTGCTGCACTATTTAAGGTGGAACGGGGAAATTCGAACAAGCTGGCAAACAGGAAGCCAACTTGAGCCTCATACTGTTGTTCTTAACGTTAAACTGAGTCACATATACAGTTAAATAAAATGCTAATAATAATAATAATAACGTCCAAATGTCGAATGTTAAGCAAAACATTAAACCGAGTTCTAAATGCGTCCCACCAGCTTGTAACGTCAATTATAATGGCAGTGTTGTAGCTAACCTACATACCGTTAACCTGAAGACATGTACATAGTTAAATGTTCTAAGTGTTATATGTAGCCTCTCATACTGGTGCTAACAGAAGGATATTGTCTGATGAGTGAATCCACTTCTGCTTCGTCTGGACCCAGCTGATTCTCTCCTCCATCCTCCTCGTCCACAAACTTGTTCTCGTCGTACTCATCCACATCCACCTTGCGGAACCGATCGGATACGGTGTTCTTGGACATGATCGCGAATCTCTCAGTCTATGCGTTGGCTGTCTAACATAAATATAGCGTGTTAAGCCACTGATGCTGCCCTACACTGCTCTGCACTGCACTGCACAGCGCTTGGCGTTCACTCGCTTCCTCTCTGCAGCATTTCGTTTACTTCCTCACAGCGCGCCCCCTGCTGGCGGAACTGCTCCTGCAGCCGGGAAGTTTGATTCAGTTTACCGAATCGATTCTTTCGGATCAAACCGTCTGATTCAATGAATCGAACACCTGATTCAAATCAAGTTTATTTCCATCCGCTCTATAAACAATGACACGATGGCGAAGTACTATATATGTCCAAAAGTGTTCACACGCCCCTTATCATTTTTAAATGATAAGTTGAAA
>JAILXH010098138.1:3505-17300 GCA_023558415.1 Piaractus mesopotamicus | reverse complement strand
TAATAATAATAATAATAATAATAATAATAATAATAAATAGAAATAATTCTAAATAAAAATATTGTTGTATTTTCAGTACACATTTTATCCAGAATGCTCGACAGAGCCCAACTAAAGGTAAACTAGGGTTCATCGATGAGGTTAACTAAAGAAAAGTGTGGAGATCCGACCGTGTAACTCTCTATTAATAGCATATGGAGTCGTGTGCTGGCTGAACAGGCGAGCCAGGCTACTTCCCTGCTAAAAGTAGGAGCGGTAAAAGCGATGTGTGAGATAAGGCTGGAGGAATTCCTGCTTTCGCCTGGGGGCAGTCAGTTAGTCAGAGCCACAGAGCAGTCCTACTGAGAACAGCCAGCCGGGCTGCTGGGCAATTTTACTCCATGTATCTTACATTTTACATGCCAAGCTAAAACAGAGCTCCGCACGGATAACCAGGTGTTACTGTTTACTTCCTTGGACTGACTGCCGGAGCGAGTGACAGCGAGCGAGTGACTTTAGTGACAGCTTGGCTAGGCTACTTTAAGAGGAAAACTGGAATAAAACTCTAACTTTGGACACAGCAAAGAGGCTGCTTGACTTCCCGAAGAGATCCGCGGTTCGCTCGTTTCGGAGGCGCCGGGCTTTGGGCTCGTCCACCGGCGCTCTGCTGGGACTTGAACGCTCCCAGCGTGGCTCTGCCTTTCACATGTCTCTGCTGAGGAGGACTTTAACCTGCCCGCACTTCCAGCATGTCGACCGGAGCCGAGAGGAGACTCGAGTCCCGTCTGAGGAAACTGGAGGCGATGATAAGGGACCAGCGGTCATCACTGAACCTGGAAAGCTTGCTGGTAAGGACACTGCTAGGCTAACTGCCCAGGACGTGTCACCACGACACATATACACGCTCACCTCTGTTAGCTGTGTCAGGGCGTTTAGGCGGAGTAACTGAAATGATGTTTATAGACTACCATTCTGACAGAAATGGATAATAACTAGTTATATTTCCACAGTTATATGAACCTTAACTACTTTATTTTCAGAGATATAGACAGCAAACCAATTCTAGGACAGTTCTACAAGTTATATGACGAAGGAAACATTGAAAAAGAACACAACAAATAGCCACAGTACAATGAGACATTAATAATAATTAATAATATCAATAGATTGGAGATACAGGAGGTTTACAACATTGTCAAAGGTTCTTCAGTAAAGATAGTAGTTCCGTTTAGAACTATGAACACTCAAAGAACTCTTTGCATGCTTAAATGGTTCTTTGCATGGTGAAGTGATTCTTCAGATTGATGGAGAATGTGTTGTATAGACATTTGTGTAAATGGTTCTTTATACCACCAAAAAGAGTTCTGCTGCTGTTATGATGTAAAGCTTGTAACAACAGAAACTATATAGGGCCCTTTTCAAAAAGGTTCTGTGTAGAACCATATACAACATGTTCTCCATCTATCCGAGGAACCATTTTACCACACAACGAACCATTTAAGCATGCAAAAGTTTCTTTGAGTGTTTATGGTTCCATGAACCATTGTCTTTACTAAAGACCGCTTAAAGAATGAATTTTGATGAGTATTTTGAAATGTTGGAACTTTTACTTTAGTGAGAAAAGAAGTCTATTTTTATTCAGCTCCATTTTAGTCATTCACAGAGCCCACGAATCCTTCTTTGGGTTTAATTTCATTCTGTTCTGCTGGTTCAGCACCTAGATTGAACCAGCAGAATGTACATTTGTTCATGCTTCTCACTTCTGAGCTTTACCATTTTTGAGTTTAGGCTAAAAGAAACCCAAAAAAGAGAAGAATAGTGCTTAAAAAACTTGTGTTGCACTTCTTCTATAAGGAACTTTACTTGGAGTTTTTGGATGTGATACTTTCTTCTTCCTACTTAAGTTGTTTAGTACTTCTGCTTAATAACAAGAAGTCTTTACTGAGTGTAGCTTTATCATAGTCTTCAGACCTCTGCTCAGTAATCTGGCTAAATTTTGCTCTACTTTAATGTAAAATGTTTCCATTAGGGCTGGGCAATAGGACAGCATCATTATTGGATGAATCACATCACAGTATGTCACAATAAGCTTTGCTGAGCATATTGTGTATATCATCAGTACTTAAAAAACACATCCCAACTGCCTGTTTGATTAGAGAGTATATTTAGCCCTGTTTTGTTGGTTTTACTGCAGCACATCATGTGAAATGTTAAATACAAATCGTTCCATGGCGATTTCTTGAAGTATTCTGATATTGCATTTTTGCCATATCGGCCAGCTCTGTTTTCCATTCATTCATTTAGTGTCACATCGTCATGTAGGCCTAGATATTTGAATGTAATTTATGATTCAGGCTAATAAAATAGACTGCACACCCAGACCAGCTGATCAGTGCTTTATTGCCCCTTGAAGTGTTTTGCTCCAGTATAGCAGTGCAGTGATTGAAGACATTCAACCGCTCAAGAATTTCTGGACTAGGTTTAAAAACAGAGAAAGGGCATTTAAGAAAAGAAACGTTCCCAAACCAGTCTTACAAGCCTGCTTCTACCACCACCCCTTCAGACACCCCAGCTACCTGGCCAGTTCCCATCTTGTATTACACCACCTCAAAGAACTCTCAGAAAACAACACCGTACATACGTGGACGAAGCATAAGCAAAACAAAGCCAGCAAAGAAGCAAAAAGCATATGTGGAGAGAAATCGACGGAAGTCCCAGGCCAGTGTTTCTGACTCTTATCTGCTTTTGCTTGATATGATCTCTGTGCGGGGAACACGCCCTTCTCCTCAAGAATGTGCCTGCCCTGGACTGGTCTGTCAGTTTGTGTGTGCGTGTACATGTGTATGTGCGTATTAAATGACCTCAAAGCATCATTCCACCTTAATTACCTACTAAACAGTTAAAGGGACACCAAAGTAAAAAGTGTAACCATTGCTGCATCTGTTGTAAACATGCCTGCTCACCTCCTACAGCGGTTTAGTGTCTAGAATGAGACTGTCCAGGTTTAAAGACTAGAAAAACCCCCTTCTGATGACGTATCTTAGAGGTGGGAGAAGCATTTGAAAGACTACAAAAAACGACAAGGACGGCAGTTACCTAACATTACTGCTAACGTTATTGCAGCTGTATTCCCATAGTCTTCAGATCATCATTAGTTTGGATGCTGGGTGTTGAAGTGAGAGAACACTGATGACAAAGAACATGAAAATTACATAAAAATGTGAATTCTGTCAAACTGATTACGCTGCGGGATGTAATACTGTGCTACGAAATACTGCACAACACGGCAAATTACATATTAAACTCCAGTTTTAGGCCAGAATGCTCTGTAAAAGCAGTTATTCCCCTTAGCCTCATTGTAATCAATCATCCAAGATAATTGAGCTATGAGGCAAATGTAGCTAACAAGTAATGGAAGGATACTTCACCAATTAAGATCATGCAAACCGTATGCTTAATCAGCCTGAGACTGTATGGCATGCTGTTATCTACAGGTAACAGGCTCCAAGATAGCTGCTTCAGTTTTTAGCTTAGCAACATACCTTTTTACATTTTCATAGATAAAAAAAAAAAATCATACAGTGTGTCAGAAACCACTGCAAGACTATTTATGATTGCTTAACAACTTAACCTGGTTTGTAGCAAATGCTAATTGGTGGGGTATAAGCTCCTTTACGTTTTAGCTACATTAGCCTCTTAGCAAACTTCAGACACCAAGCGTGTCTTGGCTGATGGACTACATTTGGGCTAAAAGGGGAAGCTGTATAGATTTGATTTTTCACTAAACTATCACAAAGCACTCATTCCACCTTAATTACCTGCTAAGCAATTTAATGGCAGGGCTGCTTCTTGCTTTGATGGTGCTCTTGACGCACTGTAAGCTGTGTGGGGTGAAATGAGGAGGGACTTGCCAAGCAAGTTTTTCACTGAACCAGCAGAAAGATCTGTTAGTCTGTATTTGGTTCTTCCAATCATACAGTCAAATCATTGGTACTTTTTTATGCAAATAAACCACAGTTTCTTTGTAGGCATTTTCAATGCATTGCAGGGCTCATCTTCTGGAGCTGTTTAAAATCTGGGGTAAACTGAAACTGACTTTACTTTTTTCATGTTGTGACAAGCTGGCAATGTCAGGAGTGTCAAGCCAGTGATGGCTAACAAGTGGAAAAGTGAACATATTGCCTAGCAGACCTTTAAAGCACTGACCACACATGCACATGGTTGCTCCTGAATGGTCGCATCACTTGCGTGCTTATGCTCTTTATGAAAAGCGATATCTGTCCACACGTAAGCTCTGGAGTTATTGTGTGATGTATTTTGGGTGTGTGTGCGTCACCAAATGTAGAGAGCTGATGACAAGGAAAGAACTCACTAAATCCCTGATGCCTTATTAACGTCGGGTTTAAATATAGGCCGATTCACCTCCTAGTCAAGCCAGGCTTCCATAAAGCTCTGTACTGTTAAAGGAATAGATAAGTGAAAGTATCAAATTGGCTTTCAAATTGGTTTTCCCACTTGCTCCAAAGGTAGTCAGTCAACTAAGTTTGTTGTCCTTTAGTTTTGTACTGAAGCTAAACGGCTAATGTAGCTAACAAGTAATGAAAGCACATTATCACAAACTGCATACTCTGTTCCTTTAAGCACTAATCACTGTTAGAGTTTCTTGGTCTGCTGTGTTATGGTGACCTTTCTGCTTCAACTCCATGAACTATGATTGCAGAGCTGTCATGATTCATGACTATTATTATTATTATTGTTAAGTGCTGTCAAGTTGGTTCTGACTCCTGGAGACCATATGAATAGTATTTCCCCAAAATGTTCTGTCATCTGTTTGGGTCTTTAGTCTTCTTAATGGCTTATTGATGATTCCTTTAATCTATCCATCCTGTTGCTGGTCGCTCTCATCTTTTTTCCCTTAAACTATTTCAAGCATAACCCATTTCAAATTAATTTGTTTTTCTTTATATTGAGCTGAAGTCCCATCATTTTACTTTTACTTTCCTTATAAGAGCTTTCAGGGCTTCCTGAAGTGTTATGTCATCTGCATATTGAAGGTTATTATTTCTTCCACAAATGTTGAATTATGTATCATTTTTTTAAAGTCCTGCTTCACTTAAACTATATGGACAAAAGAATTGGGATACCCACATATCACACCTACAGGAGCTTTTATGAAATCCCATTCTAAATCCATAGGCATTAATTTGGAGTCGGTCCCCCCTTTGCAGCTATAACAGCTTCCGCTCATCTAGGATACTTTCTACAAGATTTTTCTGTCTGTGGAAATTTTTGCCCATTCGTCCCGAAGAGCATTTGTAAGGTCAGACACTGATGCTGGACGAGAGGGCCTGGCTCACAATCTCTGTTTCAGTTCATCCCAAAGGTGTTCGATGGGTTAATGTCATTCCATAATTTCACATAATCAGGTTTTGCTGTAGTTAATGAAACACACGTTGACCTCCTTTTTGATTTCTCTGGCTTTTTCAATTATCCAGCATACATGAGCAGTCATATCTCTAGTTCCTCTGCCGTTGCTGAAGCCCATTTGAACATCTGGCAGTTCTCCATCATGATAATTCGATTCCAACGAAAAATATTATAATTATTATGATTTTGTTGAATTTGCAGGGATTACAGGGCAGACAGCGCGTTAAACATGCCCATTTGTAGGCATCTTTTGCTGCATAGATGTACTCACTGACCATTTTGTTTGAAAGTTCTACCTTGTAGCCCATCTGTTAATGCACAGTTTGTCTTAGCTACCCTTGAGAGTGGTCCACAACCCAAAAATATCCAGGTAAGAGCTCTGTGGTCCGAAACTGGCCACCGGTGATGGGCGTAGTGTTCTTAGATATAGCCCATCGCTGGTGGCCAGTTTCTGACCACAGAGCTCTTACCTGGATATTTTTGGGTTGTGGACCACTCTCAACTCAGCTGAAGAGTGCGCAAGAACTCTAGCAACACTGCTGTACCTGATACACTCTACTAGCATCATGTCACTTCCATGTCAGTGTCATTGCTGAGAGGGGTCCACCATCCAAGCAATATTTTGTCAGCAGTGGTCCTGTGGTCAGAAACTGACCAATTATGAATGGAGTAGAGGGTGGCAGGCCAATTGCACATCAGCAGATGAGCTAAAGTCTGTAATTATACACCCATATAGTGATTTGTAAGGTAGGGGGAGTCATAAAGGATGGGGTTTCTAATAAAGTGGCCAGTGAATGTATGCTGAGTGTTTGTTAAGCCTTTATTGTATAACCTTTTTTTCAAGAAAGGTAAATAGGAAAGGAACCTATTAAGGGCTTTGGATGGTCTGTTATTGTTTCAATAAGTCTATTCTAATTTAGTGACAGCCCTAATAGCAATGTCTTAATGTAAAATTGATTAATTAACCTAATCTATTAATCTATATATAATCAGTATAAATAGATTAATTACGTATCTTATCAAAATTAAATAGTATAACCAGACTTTCCACTTCAGACTCCAGAAGCCCCAGTAGGGCCATATTCAAAATTCCAGCAGCACAGGAAATGGTAATTTAGGGGTTTACATTGTGATATACAAGCATATAATTCTGGGACATGTGACATGACAGGTGTAAGAAAAAAAAGAAATATGAAAAAGTATCATGCCACTATGTTTTTTCTATATTGCGCAGCTCTATATCACAATACACGATACATCACAATATTTATTTTTTTCTGACGTCTAATAAGTTGGAACAGACAGAGGAGTGCCACTTTTAAAAAAGATTTGTATTCAATTTCACATACTGCACTAAATTCAGTTGAAACAGGACTAATTATGCTCTCTTTGTGATCCGACATACAGTTTTTAAGTACTGACGATATCTGTGAAGTACACCGAAAAACATGTTGTGACACATTGTGGTGTTTATTATTATAATAACAGTAAATATTGTCATATTGCCTGGCCCCACAAGCAGCATTTCTTACAGTAAAGTGTGTAAATAACTAATGTGTTTTATTTTAGTTTAGTCTCTTAAAATGGATTTTCAGTAACAGAATCTGCACAGATTGTAAAACCGAGTCTGAATAGTAGCTAGACCTGGCCTCCCTGCCCCCACTTCACCTCCATTCAGGAAGCTGAAGTCACATCCTCGAATTGAAGAGAGAAAGATAACCAATTCCAGCATTCTGTGTGCCGGCCGCTTCCTGCCTCTGAGTGTGTGTGCGTGCGTGTGCATGCCCGCTGTGCTCTGGCCCATTTGCGGAGGCGATGTTAATGGCATAAGCCTGTGTTTTTTTGAAGGTAAAATGCTAGGCTAGGACTGAAAGGTGGCAAACAAATCTGTGGGGTAAATACTCTATACTCTACTCTAGATCATTCCCAGTGAAGAGAGTCCTGTGTAAGGCTGTGTAAGGATGGATGGGTATTACTGCGCTACACGTTAAAAACAATGTACCAAGCTTTTTTATTGTTGTGCTTGAAAATAGGCTAAATATTTATTTATTGAATATTACAGTTATTTATCAACATTTAGAGACTGATCACCACCTTCAGATAGATACTTCACAATGCATTGCATTTTTACAACCCTGGTGTGTGTGTGTACGTGTGTTAGTGACAGAGTGAGAGGTGAGAGGAATGTTTGGGTTACTGGGGGGGCTGTGCAACTGGGGAGGTCTCCTTTGTACATATTTTTAGCTCTAACAAAACAGCCCTGTGGAATATCACCAGTGTGACAGGAGTCGGTGGAGAGAGAAGCCTAGAACTCTAGAACATTCTAGAACAGGTGCCCAAACTGCTTGTCTTTGGGGCCAAAGTGCAATGTTTGTGTTGTGCTGAAGCCCAAAAAAATAACACAGCTAACTAGCAACTCATTAGCTGTATAGGAGAAACTATTCTTTAAATACTCCAATGCTTTCCTTGCATATGAGACACTCCTGCCTTTAAATTCAGTGAAAACATGTTCTTCATGCTGATGGTCCCTACATCTTCTCTTGTGCATGGACCATCAGCTGTTATGCTCTGTTAGCTCACTACTGCCTTGCAGTCAGTGACAACTCAATAATTGTTCTCTCAATGGCTGAGAGAGTAGGGGGTTAGGCAACTTTCTGGTGGGCCAAATCAAAAGTCTTTGGGACCTACTCTGGGGAGACCTATTCTACAATGATCTACAATTCTCATCCAAGAATGATTCACAGTGATGAGAAACTGTATGTGGACACCCTTACTAATGATTGGGTTCAGGTGTTTCAGCCACACCTATTGGTAACAGGTGTATAAAAGCAAGTGTATAGCCATGCAGTCTCCTTAGACAAAGATTGATAGTAGAATGGGTCATACTGAAGAGCTCAGAGATTTCCAGTGTGGCACTGTCCTAGCGTTCCACGTCAGTTTGTAAAATTTAAGCTTAATCTGCCCCAGTCAACTGTAAGTACTATTATTGTGAAATTGAAGTATCTAGGAGCAACAAAGTTTGATGATTAATCTATATATAATTAATATAAATACAATAATCACATTAAAATCCAACCATATCTTATTATTATCATGTCTAATTGTCTAAATGTGATTTTCCCAGACTCCACCAGCCCAGTAGGGCCATATTCAAAATTCCAACAGCGCAGGAAATGGTAATTTAGGGGTGTATGTTATGATATACAAGCATATAGTTCTGAGAATAACATTTATCATTATCGTGATCAGTTGTGTCAGTGTAAGCTTTTCTGAGCATGTTGTGATTACCATCAGTACTTAAAGGTCACTGACCAGCAGCATGTAATAAAACGAGAATAGTTTAGTCCAGTTTAAATGGATTTGAGTGAAAAATGTTAAATAAAAATAATCTGTACTCAAAGATTTTTACAATATTTTGTGACATTACTGGTTCTTTTTTTACCTGTTCCAACATCAGATGTCAGAAAAAAGAAATATTTTTACAATGCTATTAGTATAAGTGCTATGAAGTATCTTAGAGCAACAGAGTTTGATGAAAAATCAGAATTCAGGTCTTGGCTGTGGTTTCTGACACTGTTATCTACAAAAATGAAGAAAAGTACCGTCAAATTTTAAACTTCAAGATGGTTGCTACTGCAGTGTATGGTTTATAATACTGTTTATAATGTATTTTGCTCTATTTTTGTAAACAATAATAGATTGTAGTATTACAAATGCATTGAACGTGCAATTCTTTATACTGTCAGAAATCACACAAGCAAGCATATTTGAGGTTACTGAGTAATTCGATGCAGTTTGAGGCAGGTGATGATTCGACCTGCAGTTCGCACAATGCTAGCAACTGTGAGGTTTAGGCTTTCCCTGCTTGTTAGCTACATTAGCCTCATATCTCCAGTGCAAAACTAACAAAGCAAACTTCAGATACTAAATAAGATCTTGGTTGGTCACCTACGTTCTGGGTAAAGGGGTAATTGTGTAAATTCAGTTTTCCAACTGTCACCCGAACAGCCTCAGCCTCAACTTCAGCCTCAACCAGCCTCAGAAGGTCCATATTCAAAAATGCTATGTAAGCCATCCACATCAAGTTAGGTTTAAAAACTTCAACCTATTATGTTAGCTTCATTATCAAGCACAGCTGAGCTTCATTATAAATCACAGTTGGCTTGCTGACCCATTTATAAACCTGAAGCCATTAACCTGAGTTTGATATTTGAGTATGTTGTAGAGCAGCTTTCTTGTGCCCTGAAGGTGCTGAAGAAATTCTTTAGTGCAAATGCCTCTGTCTAATGGATTAAGTCTTTGTTCTCAATTTGTGCAGGATTCTGTGAACGCCTTGGCCCTGGACCTGAATCACCCTGCGCTGCGGAAGAACAAAAACATTGATGCCTTCTTGAGCAGATGTAAGTCCTCCTAAACAAGAAATATGCAGACCATCTCACGCTGGAGGGAATTATTCATGAACAATGAAAAACAAGCTTTATAGAGTTTCAGAAACGGGTTCTTTACACTAGTAAATAGTAAATTTGATACCTAACCCCATCCTTGAGCTTTATACTGTAGCTTACTCATTCCCCACTTCCTTTTGTCTTACGAAATGCAGTAATTATTTAAACCAGAACTGTTTGTGGCTCCTCCAAAGTTTAAGAACACCTTGCCTTTTGTTGAAATTTTCCATGTAATGTTTGATTTTACTTTTTAAATAAGTAAGAGAAATACCTGCAAAACAGCTCTGCTAATGTTATTTTACAACATTTTACTTCATGTTCATCAAATTGAATTGCTTGGTATGAAGAGCAGGTTTTGGCTAAATAATGATTTGACAGTTTTCTTTTCTAAGCTATTGCTAAAAACACAGCTAATGCCAAATAGTTAAACACCTATAAGGTTTGAGTGCCAATGAGTGCTGACATCCCAACAGGGGGAAAACTGGGGATGCCTGATGAGGTATCGACAGAGACGTTATAAATGAGTAGATGGGTCACTGGTTGAAACATGAATGGGAAAGCTTGTAACATGTTTTTTTGTGCGTTATTGAGCCAAACACTACAAAATGTTCATGAGATTTTTGTCAGACTTTACCAGTGATTTCAAATATGCTTTTTAAACGGTAATTTGACCTTCAGTTTTGAGTATTTTGGTCTCTCTCAATTCAAAGAGATAGGAGTCTGGTCTTGTATGGCTTGAAATAACTGCCCGGCGCGTGACAAACATGGCCGCCAAGTGAACTTTCCTGTAAGGACTTTGGTATTGGCCAAAACTGGAATTGGCTCATTTATGCTCCAAATAATACTTAGTTGGCCAGTTTATATTTATTTTGGCCGATCTGTGTTGCAGTTCTGTGACATAGTCAGTTCTGTCAACGTGAATTCACTCGTCCAGTTTGACTGTAAAGAAAACAGAATGGGAATCAGCCGTAAGAATTCATGATCAGTGCATCCTTAAGGATAAAGTTTGCAGTATTCCCAAGGCACTGCTTTGTCAGATGTACACTTTACGCAAAGAATAATGAGCAGATTTAAGCAGTTTTGTTTTTAAATCTTTTGTTACTAATCAATAAAATATGAATGTTTATTAAAATAGTAAGAAAACACAGGTGTCCCCAAACTTTAATAAATATCATTGTGTATTAACCTCATTGCAAATTCATGTGTGGATAAGAAGGTGTGAGATTTAGTTGTTTATTTGTTGTGCAGATGAAAAGGCTGTGGTTTGTCTGAGGGAGCTGCAGGTGAGGCTGGATGATTTCGAACGAATAAAACTAATTGGCAGGGGAGCCTATGGAGCGGTGCAGCTGGTGAGTGACTGCTCAGGTGTGTTTTTGTGTGTGTGTGTGTGTGTGTGAGAGAGAGAGAGAGCAGCAGTGTCTCCCTCCCAACAACACACCGTCTGTCCTCAGGCATTGACTTTTTTGTCTAGCTGCATCAAGGCTAGTAACGCTCTGCATGTTGGTACATGCCTAACAAGGAACGAGCACAGATAGGAGTGTGTGGGTTGGGCTCCTGTGTGATCTTGCACATGGCAGTTTATAATTTAGGCTTTGGCACTACATGTCTACATGTCTTCTTTCTCTGTTAGTTTACTTTGAATTAGATTCTGACTGATATATTCTGTAGTTTTATCGGTATTTGCCAAAATATCGTAGACGAAGTGCCAGTAATTATCACTGTAGATTTTTTTGGCCAATAGGTCAAAACCTTAGATAGTTGTGCCACAGGGGAACCCAATATGAGTCACCACTTTTATTCAGTTACCCATTTTCAGGTGATATCTCTCTTGTAAGATAATCCACTTGGATAAGGAAAAAGACAGTCAAGGGAAAATAAGTAAAAAAAAACGAGTTTCCAAAACTGCAGTTCAAAAAATGATCAAAATATGCAGAGAAAATAAAACTTTGAACAAATATGCAAAAACTGGTAGACCACCAAAACTGTCACCATCAGACAAACAGTACTTAAAGCTTTTGTCTTTGAGAGAGAGGAGAAAATCAAATTACACTCTTACTTCAAATCTGACAAAAAAAAAGTGTTTCTGTCCGTCCTTCCACTATGAGATGACTACTCAACACTACGAGTCTGAAAGGATGTGTAACTGTTAAGAAGCTGTTGCTGAGTGAAGGAGAAAAATTTGCAAATCAAAACAAAAGAAGCTGCAGGTGTTCTCAGGACAATGGAGTGACCACCCCAAAGTTCAAACCTCAACATTACTGAATGTGTTTTGGGATTATTTGGATCATAAGAAGCAGAAAATTCAACCAACTTTTGAGACTGAAGTCTGGAGTAATAAAGGTAAAGGGTGGACACACAAAATAGTTTGTTGAGGCTTCTGTGTAATTTTCTGTTAAACATATGATGAGAAAAACAGATATCTCCATTTTAATCAATTTTCATAAATCATTTTTTATTACATGCCAGGTAATATCAATCTAACTGCAGTTGGGTTGTTTTGATTAGGTAATACAGATAACTTACAAAGTTAAACTTTATTTTTATTTGGCAAAAGCAGATAACTCCATTGGTTATTTCATGTTTCAGAGTTCAACAAAGCCATTTAATGGAAACAAGTTTCTTTTTTAAGTGCAATATTTAACATTTTTAACATAAAACAAGCAGGTCAAGTTCTAAAAATTGTAACAAAAACAGCTCATTATTGGGCAATATTAAACAGCTATAAGACTATGCCTCGGAAAATCCTAAGGCTGAATCTCACATGGCTCACTGCTCCCTGTATAGTGCCCTATGTGAATTTTTGAGACATTTTGGCTTTTACACCCAAATATTGCACTTTATGTCCAGTATGAATTGTGCACACATGGCTAAATCCAAAGTGGTTCTTTGTTAGACTGTGCACTGTTTGGATGCAGTAGCCATTACTTTAAGACCTATGTAGTGCACTTTGTAGGGAGAAGAGAGCCATTTGAGATCCTACCTAAAACAGTTTGCGGCAGTGTTGTGTCACCTGACCCAAATACTGCGTGCTGATTGACTGAACAGATTGGGGTTCTGCTTGAGGCCACTGTTGGCGTTTGACCATTTCTGTGTATATAGTATATCAAGTTGCCAACTCATACAACTTCATCTTTATCCTGACTTTACATCACTATGAGTTACATGACACTCATTAACCTGCCTTATTTTATCACTTTTAGCAAAAAGTACAGTACGTTCACAGTAAGTGTTAGACATTATTAGACATTTATAATGCCGCATTTCAGAATATGTACACACAGTAGTAGATTGAACATGAAAGTCTGAGCAGGTGAAAAGAAATTGGGAAAGGTCTGCTGCAGGGCAAGTACACACTGTAGTGTCCTGGTTGTCATTCTAGAATTACAGCCCGCTGTCTAAACACAGCCTTATGCTCACAGCTCTATTAGATGCAAAGATGAATATATAAGCGTCTGTTTCACTAGATAAGCATTAATGATTGAATGTATCACTGAATTACTTTAGGGTCACATACATGCAGAAAACTAAATATAATGTTTAGCCTCAGTGGTAAAAAAACAGTTTTCTCCACGCTGCTGTGAGTAATGATGTGTTGTGACTGCTCTGTATAGCTGTTATATGCAACTCTTTTAGCTTATCCTTTTGCTGTAACCTCTTAAACTCTGAGGGACCGAATGTGGCTAACGGTCCTCATTCTACTACATAACCTATGTATAACATAGTAGTTATACATAGGTTATGTAGTAGTGAATAATAATTCTTAAGATTAACAACTAAGTAAATATACTGTCAAACTGTTTAATGCATTTTAACATGAAAAAAGGCCAAGTAAATATAGTACAATAAAGAAAGTAAATATAGTGGTGTGGTCAAAACAGGCCTTAAGTACAAGTTATTCATTTTTCAGCGTCAGTAAAGAAAAAAAGCATAATGTATGAGCCTCA
>JAILXH010098110.1:0-12484 GCA_023558415.1 Piaractus mesopotamicus | reverse complement strand
AACGAATGGGGGGCGAATGTAGCTACATGGCTAAAAACAGAAAGTTAAATAGTTTCTAATCACTTACCAGAACTGTAGAAGAATGTATTTCACTAAAAAAAAACTAAGAAAACATATAAAAAATTAACAGCGGTGTTGAAATGTTTATGCTGTTCTGTGTTCAGGAAGTGAATGTATTCTTTTAAATTAAAAATGTTTAAGCATTTATAAACTATAATTTTACTCAAATGCTCCACCTTAACCCTTTCATTTTGGACTCACTCGGGAGCGCCCTCTAGCGTTTTAGAAACCCAGAAGACATTACAGAGTGGTTGATAGAGCAAGTAAAAACAGAGACGGTATCAGAGCCGGTTTATGAGGAGCCCGGCTTCTTCCTGTACCCCGTTAATTTAAAACCAGGACTGCGAAACGCCAGAGGACGCCCCCGAGCGAGTCCTTAACGAATGGGGGGCGAATGTAGCTACACGGCTAAAAATGAGAAGTTAAAATAGTTTTTAATCGCTTGCCCTGAACTTTCTTTAATTTTAGAAAGTAGAAGAATGTATTTCACTAAAACACTTACCTGTATGTTTCTCTTTTTCTACAGCAAACGGGTTTTGGGCCGCAGGACGCTGGCATTTCTGTTCCTGAGTGCTGATTGGTTGGCGAGCGGAGCAGCTCATTGGCTTATTCGCGCTCACTGTCGTCATAAATGAGGCGCTGTTTCAAACACCTATAAATGGAGTTCAAAAGTTATAGGTGTTCAAATGTTTTATGCTGTTCAGTGTTCAGGAAATTAATGCATTCCTTTAGATTGAAAATGCTTAAGCACTTATAAACGGCATATTTTACTCAAATGCCTTATCTTAAACTATTAATTCAGGACTCGCTTGGCAGCGCCCTCTAGCGTTTGAGAGACTCGATAACATTACAGAGTGGTAATTCTCCTCTCTACAAGTTCTCTGATAGTGTAATATAGTAAATTTGATTAAAAATCATATTTATGCATGCATAAACATATGCAAAATGTGCTGGGGCTGGTGTTTATCATAATGTCTTTGTTATTTTTTGTCATATGAAGAAATAAGAAAAAAATTCTGAATTTACTGTTTTACAAGCTGAATGTTCTAGGGAAGCCTAGGGGCGGGAAAGAGAGATGGAGGAGAGTATGGCTCATTCTGTCTTATCTATAATCACATTTTTACTAGTAAAAATACAATTACAGATATCTACAATTACATTTCTACTAGTTGAGATTCTAATTACAGATAACTACACTTTAAGTTTGACTAGTAACAAATCCAGGTCCACATTTCTATAACTGAGTTTTAACTAGTAGAAATGTTGTTATGACTAGTTATAATAAGCATTAGAAAAACGTACAGTTTCAGATCTCTGAAATGCAGTTGTAGATGTCTAGAATTCTCTTTTGACTAGTGAGAACAATATTATTTTTATTTAAATGTAGAATTGTAACTAGTCAGAATGCAGAATACTTTTTTTTTAAACTCTGTATATGTAAGAAACAGATATCTTTAATTATGACAATTATTTGACTAGTATGAATTACATTAAAACTGGTGGTAATTAAAAAAAATATCAAAAATTAAAGTTCAGACTACCCATAATAGCTTCACAGATGTCTTCAATAAAGTTACTGAGATTTAAAATATAGTCTGAGAGATCTACAATTATGATTCAGATCTCTCCAGTGGTTTAATGAATACATAAACATGTATGAGATTTGCATTTCATGCATATTCATGTGAGTGACATTAGGTGGGGAAAAGGGGTGGTATGTGTGCAGCAAGTCAGCAGTGGGCACAAGATGGAAGTCGAGAAGGAGAGGAATGAATGGCAGAGGAAGAATCTGACATGTTCAACAGAGTATTAATGTGGTCACATTAGTGACAGAGTGACTGGAGTGCTCCACGAACATAGGCAATATTTCAGCACCTGGAAGATTAGTTGAATTATTGACAACTATCACTGGCCATGACATTTTTTTATGGTAGACTCTAAAGTTTAAAATAAAGCAAAGTTTAATCTGTGATTTCATTATCTAGGTTTTATTTTAGATCTAGTTTTACTGCACCACATCGTTTTAAAAGTAGGTTAACTTGTGATCTGATATGTGCCTGGATGTGCCAGTGTAAATAAACAGCAGGTTACTCTTCCTCCAGTTTAAGTGAAAACTAGGCCTATTCAAAATCCTTTGTTCTGGTCTAGTTCAGATTAAAATCTATATCTTCCGCAGCCAACGAATTTAAAAATTAGACAGTTGACCCGAATGTAACCAAATGAACCAAATATGCATTAGCAGGTATATAAATTTGCAAGCCATGAAAAATACAGTATTATATTAATTAACAGATCAACATGAAAGCCAAAGTATCTCCCGCCTCCTGCCAAATGGAGGTAAATATTGGCGAGAGATCTTCCTCATCCACCAGACGTGCACTCCGCAAACGTCACAGTTATTGAGTGCAAAGATAGACTGCTGCATATAGGGTAACAGGGCCGTAACCCTACACAGTGGGCGGCCATTTTAATGATTTCATTCAGCACTTCATGGTAGTACTGTGCCGTACACCATGAGTGACTTTTATATTGAAATAGTCTAATAGTGTTGTCTTCTACAAATTAGCATATATTAAATATGAGTTCTGACTAGTACGAAGTCAGTTTTAGATATCTGAACCTGAATTTATAACTAGTCAGAACACCAGTTTGACTAGTCATAATTATCTATGTTTTTTATAATGGAGATCTGTAATATTTACTGTTACTTGTAAAGATGTATGTTGATATCTGTATTTTAAGAGATCTGTAATTAAATTTTGACTAGTAAAACTTCTTTTAGTGACAATATAAATTTCACTACTAAAAATTAAAGATAACTATAATTCTTATTCTTACTAGTCAGAATTATATTGTGACTAGTTGGAATTGTGTTTTTACTAGTAAAACAGTTATGACTATCGCTCATGTCATTTTAGGCTAAAATGGCTTGCCTTCTGAACATGTTCTTTCGTCAAGAAGAGGAAGCTCTGCAGATTATCTGCAGCCAGTTGGAGTTGGATAGTGATGGTGGCGTTGATGAAATTAACGAGTCATCTTTTTTTATTGAAGACAGCTGGGTGAGAAACTTATTATGAACATTACTATGAACAAGTTGCCAACTTTCAAGGCTGACTTGGCATGATAATCTGCAAAACTGACGAAGATCGACCAAAACAAGTGTATTTTTGGCATAAGACGCATTGAAATCAATATTCTATGTACATGGTAGTGTGAGACAGGACAGAAACATCTGTCTCGCACCAAAAGCGTGAACATCGGCAACCATGCTATTGGTTTTGACTTGCTTATTACTCTCTTTGTAATATATGTACAGTGTAGCTACCTGTACATATTTCTTAAATAATTTTGAATCTTTTACCTGTGTTACTGGCATGTACATAGATGACAGTACAGAGATGAGCAGTCAGTAACATCTACAACACCAACAACGAGCACATGTAGGTCTACATGGAAGGAGTGTGGGAGGAGGGATCAAACCAGCTCAGGATCTCCACAGGCCCATTCAGCCCAGCCACACCACAGCTTTGAGCCCTGGAACACAGAAAATGATCCTGATTCTGCCCCACAAACCAGCAGATTCATGCCCTGCAGAGGACCAGGAGCCCAGGTGAACACATATTCCACATATTCACCCATAGACCTTTTTCAGTTGTTTTTCTCCACCGGTACAATAAGGACAGTCTGCAAAAACACTAACAAACATGCAGAAAAGAGCAAGAAAATGGGCAAGAAGTACTTGCTGGTCTACTCATATATACAGCATTGATGTCACTGCCAAGTGTCCAAGACTACTGGAGACACTGGTGTCGTTTCCAGCCACTGTTAAGGCGAGACAGATTCAGGGTGTTATCATAGAACCTCCACTTCAGTGATCCAGAGGAGGATTCCAAAAATGTCGAGAAGAAGGGAACACCACAATACGGCAAGTTGTTCAGAATCAAGCCTCTTATCGATGACGTTTGCAATGCCTGCCAGGCTCATTCCCCTCCAAGAAAGGAACTGGCAGTTGATGAGAGAATGGTGGCAACTAAGGCAAAAACTGTCAAGGCCCAATATTTGAAGGACAAACCAGTAAAATGGGGGATCAAGCTTTTCGTGTTGGCTGAGTCAAGCAATGGCTACACCATTAATTCAATTGTGTACATTGAATTGTGTCATATGATGCTGTCATGGACCTCTTTCAGCCATCATATCTTAGGACTGGATACTGTATTTGTACACCAGTCCCAAACTGTCCCTTGACTTGGCCAGAATGAAGTTTGGAGCCTGTGGTACCTACAGGGACAACAGCAAAGGATTTCCTGGAACAGCAAAAAGAGGCACTGTGAGACAGATCAGAGAGGGCACCCTGGTCTTTGTGAAGTGGATGGACACATGAGAGGTGTCTGTGCGCTCCACAATCCATCCAGCAGTTTCTGGTGAGGCAGTGCAGAGGAGAGTGAAGGATGGAGATGGACACAGGGCAGTGAAAGACATTCCCTGCCTCCCTCCATTGTTGCCTATAATAAGAACATGGGTGGGGCTGACCTGTCAGACCAACTCATCCAGTATTACTCCACCTGTGGCTAAATTGCTCACTGGTGTTGTACCTTGTTCCTGCACTTTGTGGACAGTGCAACAACAAACGCCCACATCCTGCCCTGTGAGATCACCAACACAAAACAAATGCAGCACGTGATGCACAAGAACTTCCTGGTTGAACTGGTGTCTCAGCTGTGAAGAGTGGACAAGATAGGAGCCATTGCCACGATTACAGATGCCAGCGAGAAAGCCACACAGGGCCACAGGACCTGCCAACGCTGCCACCAAGTGGACAAAAAATGGACACTTGCACCACGGAAATGCAAGTCCTGTGATGTAGCCTTCTGTGTTATTGCTGACAGCAACTGTTTCGTGGAGTAGCACAAATAAAGAAAGCTTCACTGAGCATGTTTGTGTTTTTTATAGTAAAAAACATTTTTAAATCCACTTATACATGTTTTATGTGTTTTTTGGGTCCAATATGTTGATGCAGAATGTCAAAGTGAAAAAATAATTGTCAGGTCATATAGTTGGTGTTGTGTTGAAAAAGATATTAAACATTGGCATGATAAACAGTTTTTATTGTTCTATATAAAGGCAAAATCAGTAGTATTCAAAAATGGCCAAAACTGCCCACGAATCACAAAGCTAAAGGAATCGTTCAGATTTGCACTAACATTTGCATTAATATTCCAATAATTATTTAAAACATCTCTCAAATATTTCATCTTTGAAGCTTTTTGCAACTGTGAAGGAAGTAACCTTAAAAATTCAGGTCTATAGACTCTTCCTAAATCAGGGTAAGTGTTTTACCCATCTAGGATTGTGACACAGTGTGCAACAGTGCCTGCACAATTCAGGATAAGGCACAAATCTGTCTAAATGGACAATACCTAAAAATATATGTACATATATTTCTTAAAATCCAAGATACAGAAAAAGAGCAAATATAGAGTGCCTTACTAAGATGTTGGGCCGCCATCAACCAACTGAACAAAGGTTTTGTTTTGTATAAAAAATCTGAAATTATGTATTTGTGCACATTTATACAAAAAGCTTGCTGTCTTACCATGAAATCCCAACATCCCCAAAAGTGGAATAACGACAGTATGAATACAGAAAGTAAAAAAATGAATTTAAAATGGTATACTTGTTTCTATATAACTATCGGATTTATTTAAAAAATTAGTTTATTTTAAAAATGTACTGAAAATTCATTCTACATGAAATGTCAGCACATAAACAAAGAGGAAACGGGCAGAAGGGTACCTGGCCCAGGCTAGCTTAAACAATGTTTCTAATCTGAATTTAAATGTTATCAAACTTGCATTCCTAACATTCTCTGGAAGGCTGGAGTTTGGGAGCTACATAAAACTATGATCTTCCACCAGCTGAGCTGTAAGGGATCAGAGACACTCTGTAACAGCACAGCGGGTCAGTGAGAAAAGGCCATTAAGAGTTTTAAATGTCATAAGCAAGACCTTGTAGTCAACAGAAAGCCAGTGTAGTGTAATACTGAACACATTAGCTTACCAGATCAAGTGGCGTGCTGAGTGACAGGTCCAGTGGCAATTCTGTCGGCAGGTCTAGTGACAGGTTTTTTTGTTTATTTATTAGGCATGTACTGTATTTGACTGGAAGTTTGTTTCTTTTCTTTCGTTTAGATCAGATTTTGTGTATAGTTTGTTTTGTTGTGATGTAATACCTACTAACGAATATATTCTGTATATAGTGCTAGCACAAAACTATTAACCACTAACCACCAGTTTGTGAACAATTTCTTCTTAATCTCTGTGGATTTGGAGACTGAGGGTCAGTGTTTTTTAAACCCAATATTGTAGAAGATTACAATAAATCAATTAAATTAAATAAATTGAAATAATTTTCAATTTGCCAAAATAATATATTTGACATCTAGCTTAACCAATTTTTGTTTTCAGAAATTTGACTGGTTTGCGGTCATGTACGCTTACTGTAAGTTATTACTGTACCTTCACAGTCACTGTCCCTTATACCGATCAGTTGTTAATCGTTTACTAATGTCTAATTTAACACTCCTAATTTATTTCAAGCCTTTAGGAGCTTTATATAAATTAGGCTGTAATAGCAATAAGAATTAGTTGGGTGTACTCAAATCACCAGGCTGTCTCAAAATTTTAAGTCTTAATTTTTTTATGTTAAAAAATTCATGTTGTTTTGGTCTGTAGATTATACAACGCTTGAGAAGTGACTCTTATTTTGACAGGATTGGATTGTAGGCATGGTGGAACTCCTTAGCTCCCCCCATGCCCTGGCACTTCACTTTAGTGACTGTTTGCCTGGTCACTGTAGCCATGTTCAGTGGCAGGTCTGGTGGCAGGTCCAGAGGCATGTCTAGTGGCAGATCAGGTCACAGGTCTAGTGGCAGGTCAGGTTACAGGTCCGATGGCAGGTTATGGAGCAGGTCAGGTGGTGGATTTACAATGTCACGGGGATGAATGCTGAATCTACTGTTTGGCAATAGAGATGGCACAAACCATACGAACCCATAAGATTCTCTTTTTAGGTCCATTCAGAAGATCATTAGGTTGTGGAAGGGTCCTTTTCCTCCACATTGAGGACAGTGTTCGTAAAGATCCCAACATCCTCCATAGTGAGGTCTGAATGTGTGAGAAGTGGCATTCGGGGGTAGGAGGTGTACAGGGCGTATAATGTGGGAGAGTATCCAGACTTGTGCAACCAGTCTAAAAGGACCTAAACAGACAAACACATATTGTATTTATAGAAGTTAACATTTTATCAGCCAATATAACCGACTAGTATGATCCATGAAGTACTTACTGAAGAACTGCAGGTTTTGAAGAACCTCCTTTGAAATGTTCTTCCACTTGGACATCTCAGCGCAATCCTCAAAACCTGCAGATCAGTTCTTACATTAGACAGTGGACAACTGAAGAGTCAAGCATTTATTATGGCTGTTATTAAACAAAGCAAGCTCATAGAGAATGAACACACTCACCCCCTCAGTGTTTTCTGGAGGCTCATCTGGTAAGATTACGATCTTATATAGGAGAGGAAATGGAAAAAAAGCTCATGAAACACGTGCCATGTACAGACTAAAGAAAAAACAGTTGGGAGAGTAGGTGAAATGCAAATATAAAGAGAAAGGAGTGATTTCTAAATGCACCTAAATGTACTGTATTTGAACAAAACCAGTACACAGACAAGATATTGAATGTTTTACATTATCAGCTTCAGTGCATTTTGTAAACATACGCTCACCCTGAAATTGATGTCTGCAACATAATGCAATTTGTGAAATGTTCAAAAAACATCTTAAGCATATTCAATCATGTTTGGGTATAAAAAGAGCATCCAGGAAAGGCCTAGTTCTTTATAAGCACAGATGGGACAAGGCTGAATACCACAACTGAATGCCTGTGTCCTTTGACCCCCAGAACTGTCTCCCATTGAAAATGTGTGCCTTATTAAGCTCAAAATATGTGTACAAAGACCCTGTACAGTTGCACAGCGGCAAAATATTCTGGTTTCAAAACCGGATCAGTTTGTGTCATTAGTCCCAGAACAATTATTAAGTGCCATGAAAAGGAAATGTGATGTAACACAGTGTTAAACATGCTCCTGTCCCAACTTATCTTGAAACATGTTGCAGGCATCACATTCAGAATAAGTGTAAATTAATTTTTTTTTTTTTCACATAAACAATAAACAAAGTTCTTAAGTTAAAACATCAAATATTGTGTGTTTGTACAGTTTTCATTTTAATACAGATCAAACAGAGTCCAGTACAGTCGAATTCTGTGCTCTAACACATCAACTAAAGTGATTAAACTATGAATTCACCCTTGTTTGAGCAAGTAAATGACTAACCTGTGCTGAACACCTCCAAGGCCGGCACTGATGAGCCCTGTCATAATCCCTTACCTTACAGGTTGGTGCAGCCATAGCAGTGTCGAAATGGTGATTTTGTCTGGAGGCCTAAATAATAATAAAAGCCTCTTACCTTTTTCTCCTTAGGGAGTTCTTTCTGAACGGGAGCCTGATATGGCGTCTCTAGCAGCTTTCGTCTCCTTGCCGCCTTCTGGTTGGGAGTCTCGTTATCATCCTCCTCTGTGTTTGCCTCGGTCTCTCCCTCCTGCACCCACAGATAAAATTAGTGTAGGAAACCCAAATGCCAGTGTGATGGTATAATGGTAACTCTGAGAGAGAAGACCAATGCCTTCAGTCTATGAATGTGGTATGAGGAAAGATTAAGGAACTATATAAGTCCAGGAAAGTCCTAGAAATAAGGCTGGAGATCGAGGTGGCATCTGCTAATAATGTTATTAAACCATAAATCCACAAATTACATCTAAATTTCTAAGTGAACTGTTCGCTAGCATTTGTGCCCCTATATCACAAGTAGTTACAACTGATACCAATTACAGTACGTAAAGTCGTCTGCAAAAGTTTGGGCACCCCTACAGAGACCACTCTTCTGCACATTTTAATTCACAATTACTGTTTATTTGCTTAATTTAATATATTGAAAAAAGAATAAAACACAAAATGTGGCCTGTGCAAAAAGCACGTTTTATATTTTATGTTTTTTCCAATACTTTAAACTCGGCAAATAAATAGAAATTGTGCACTAAATTGGGCAGAAATGCCATTTTAGGTGTGTTCCATGTAGAGGATGCTTACATTTTTAGTTTAGAAAGTAATCAAAACATATAAATTGACCAAGGTGTTCAAAGTTTTACACACAACTGTATTTATACTGTTTTATTTTTCTCTTAATCGGAATTGTGCTTTGGATTTTTTAATAGGTGATAACTGAAGTCAGATTGAGAAATAGGCACAGATATCAAAAAGAATACCAAGGAGACAAGGGGTGTTGGGGTGCAAAAACATCAACATATGGAGCAAGATGGGAAAGTTAGGAATTAGTAGAAAACGAAGCAGGAGAGAGGAGGACGTGGCGAGAATTCTACTGTTTGGATGTAAAAAGGTATTTGAAAATGGTATACAAGTGTCTCACCCAGCCTAGTGTGAAACCCTGGCTAAGCTTCCATGTCTGTCCAGTCATACGATAGAAGTCTTCCTCTTTCTTCTTACGCACTGCTTCCTGTCGAGGCTTCAACACAGCCTCATGATAAGCACTGGACTGTATTTTTAAAAGAAAATACAAAATCAGTCTATGCAGTAACAAAAGTAGCAACTGTTTAAAGGAACAGCTTGAAAATCATGTCTTAATTAGTGCACATTTGCACCATGTCTGTAACAGAATGTTGGCCACTCAAACCTTAACAACGTGTTGATCCTGCTGTTCTCTTCTCGCTCGCTCCTGCTTTACTCTGCTGGATGCTTCATCAACAGGATCTGCAAAAACAGATCAAACGAATTTTCATCCATACTGGGGTGACACAGCGTAACACTGCTTTTCAGTTTCAGAGATTTCTGCCATATATTCAGAAATATAGCTGATAATGAGCATCCACAATATGAAAGCATCTGTATTACGTTTGTTTTTATTTAGATTCTGTTTTGAATATATTGCACAGCGTGTTTGTAAAAGACCTGACATTTATCTGCACTGTATATCATTTGTTTGGTGCGTCAGATTGTTTTAAAAGAACAGTTCAAAATCCAGGTTTCCTTCCTGGAAATGTGATTCCTGCCTGGTTAACATGTAAGATTTAACTTGCTGTCATTTTAAGAGAAGAAAACCAAACAAAGCCAAACAAAAGATCACACAGGTTTGTAAGACATTCTTCTGGCAAGAATTACAGTTTTATTAACTGTTTATTTATTGCCATCTTAAGTATCATCTGATACTGTGATACTGTAATATACTTGGAAAGTACTGCAATATAATCAGTATCACAACACAATTCAAAATAATTCAGGACCTACAGAAAGACCACATCTCCGTAACAGTCATATGGTCAATTGACACGGTTTGTTGATTTTCTAAGTGAAAATAACTGAAAACATCCTCTACAGAAAACACACTTCTGCACATTTTAATGCACTACTACTGTTTATTTGCTAAATGTAACAATGTTTCCTTTGCAAAAAGATCTAGCACAATTTATATGTTATGTTTCTCCCAGTATGTTAAACTCAGCAAATAAACAGAAACTGTTTACCAAATTTGCAGAAAAATGCCATATTTAAGTGTGTTCTCTATACGGAATATGTCAACTTATTTTCACTTAGAAAACCAACAAAACATGTAATTTGATCAGGGCAGTTCAAGCTTTTGCAAACAGCTTTAAGTCCCCCGAATTGTGCGAATATCCATAATAAAAGAGGAGGGGATTTCTAAAAGGCTTGGTTGAAACATACTTTCCAGTTCTGCAGGACTAGCTGGAAACAAAAAAGACTTCAACTTTGGGTACAAAGAGGAGACCATCCATGCTGCCAGAGCCAGAAACAGCAGTCCTCGTCCTGCCAGCTGTAAGGCAGCTTGAACACCTGCAGACCAGAACAGCAAACACGAGCTGCCGAGTCACACTTTACACTGAACGACTCGTACAAGCGAATTCAGTGCTTTTTAGTATAAAACAGTCGTTTTCAGCTGAGGTACAGAAAGCGTCTCTACTAAAAGGAAATGCCGATTGAGGAAATTGAGGTTCGTAAATATGAAATGATTATGTTGACTGGATATTTCCGAAAATGAAATTACCTATAAGTGAATATTTCCATGAGAAAATACAAAACACAGACACACAGAAAACACCAGCTAACATGAAACCTCTCACAGCAGCCATTTCCCTTACGAGTTAGTATGTTTCTACGGAAGTGGCGCTTTCAAAATAGAAGCTTTAAGGAAATAAAAGGCGAAAACGAAGTACAAGGATAAAAGTCACATCCTAACTCTTTTAATTAGTTTTAATCTTCTAAAAGGGGTGACGTGTTGTGTAAATGACGCTGCTAATCATAAGACTGTAACAAAATTTAAATGGAAGAAACCCATGAAAACATCTATCTATCTATCTATCTCATCATTGTTGAGGCTCTGGGCTCCCAAGTGGTGCAACTGCTCACAGTGCAAAAATGACATAAATTAGAGAACCGATATTGGATAATATTTCAAATCGTAAATTAAGATTATCAAGTGCTGCTTATAAAATGTTCCTTGTCTAAAACCCAAAAACACTTGCAAAGCACCCTTCTGTAATTATACATCAAAGATGTGAAAATCTTCACCCATTAATGCTTGTCATATATTTAGTGCTGTTCAAAATAGATAATAGTCAATAGACCACCCTTTCATTTATTTCATTTCCAGTCAAAATGGCCACCTAATACAAGTTATTAATTTTTTTCCACAGAACCAGAATTCAGTGTTAGAAGTTGCAAAAAATGAATGAATTCGTCCGTAAAATCTTACTCCACGTCTCAAATGTGCAGTTTGACTGTTCTAGTGCAAATGTTCTTCTTTTTTCTCTGCTTTCTTTTCCCCTTTTTAAGTTCTGTTTATCTAGATGCACATAAGAAATGTGTGACTGTTAATGTCTCTTTGAAGGGGAACATAATGTCAGTAAGAGCTTTGGTTTTAAGTTTGGATCGATAGAAGTATTAAAGCAGCACTAAGTTAAGAGTAGACAAATTAAATACTGCTAAATCTGATTTTAGTGTTGGATGACTTTGTGTAATTTTCTGTTAAATATATCGTCCAAAAACTTGCACCTCTGTTTTTTAGATTTTTATTTTTCTACATCATTTGAGCCCAGCTGCAGCCATTTACATTGTGTCAACAGAAATGCTCCAGGATTACTTGGAATACAATATACAATCTCATTATATTGACCTATATTAAAAGTAATTTTGTTTGCCTTCTCCTGTAAACTTACCATTTTGTAAATACTTGTTGTTTTTTTTTTGTTTGTTTGTTTTTTTTTGGGGGGGGGGG
>JAILXH010098020.1:1227-15733 GCA_023558415.1 Piaractus mesopotamicus | reverse complement strand
CAATTATATGTCTTGCTACTGTAACACAGCAATTTCCCTTCGGAATCAATAACGCTTTCTTTCTTTCTTTCTTTCTTTCTGTCTGTCTGTCTATCTATGTCCATGTCACACTGAAGTTATAATGTGTGGTTCAGCCTACACTGCCTTTTGAATGAGACGCAATACCAGGCAGCTAATCAGAACAGAGCTCTTTTACATATATCAGTCTTAAAGGCACAGTAACAAAACCAGCCTATTTAAATCTGAGGGATAATGATTGGAAAATAGTCCTGGTCAATTGAATTATAACTGTTTTTGATACATAAAACCACACAAATATTACTAATGGAAAAAGAAAGCTAGAAAAATGTAGAATAAAGGCCCTTCAAAAAAAAAAAAAAAACAACAAAAAAACAAAAACAAAAACCATTGGCATCAGACAAACGTTTAGAGTTGGTCGATATTTGATGATGTATTTATTGTACAGAAATAAACCACATTTCTCTGTCAGGTAGATTTATTTATTTCTTTGTAATAAATAAATGGGTATCGGCAAATATTTACATGAAAACTATCAGATAAAGGCACCAGCCAAAATTTCCTCTGCACCCCTATTAAAAACTCATTTCACCATAATTTTTTTTTTATCTGTAAGAGATTAGATCAAAAAAAAATAAACCTTCTGTGTGGTACATTATCAGTTCCCTAGCTGTTTGTTGTTCTGCTCCTGTGGTGTATTCAAGTCACTACAAGACTTCTCATTAGGAATAACATGCCTTAAAGGGGAATTCCACTAATATTTGTCCCTGCATAATTTAATTGTTGAGACGTAAACAATCATTCAGAGTGGCGTGAGGTGACATGCCCTGTTCCAGAGAAACATACCGAGTCAGAATTGTTCACAATGGTGGTGATAGGAACCAGAGTGTTTAATGCCTCTAAAAGCTCCGTCAAAGAACGTTTTTATATGAAATGGTTTTGAATGCAATGATGACTGAGACACTGTTTTATGATCATTTTTTTTCCTAATCTCTAATGGAGGATGATGTGAGGCAAAATAGTACCCAGATTATTATTAATATTACACATATAAATTGACAAGAACACATGGAGAGCCCTGGTTTCTATCACCATCACTGTAAAGAAATCAAAGTTGGTAATTTTGTCTATAAGTAACCTTTTCAAATCAAATAACTCTGAATGACTTTGAATTAAGCAGAAATTCAGTACAGTTCCCCTTTAAAAAGGGGGCTATTTCATGGTTGCAATGCCACAATCATAAGCACATTAACATAGGACAGTCCTGTAGCACCCGTTAGCATTTTGGCCTGCTCATTCACAATGAAGTGATAAGGAGTATTTGTTACTGCACTCAATGGACAACAAAAATGATTAAACATTGTGCTCTTTCTGGCTTTTGGGAAGCAAATGTACCATTGCAACTTCCAAACCTTTGAAAATATCCAAACATCACAAAGGAGTGACTGAAGGTTATGTTTCTTGACATCCCTGAGGATTTCAGTCCAACTTTAACAGTTTAATAGACATTTCAGCTCAGACAACTTTTTGAATGAAGCAAAATACAGAGTGGCCAATCGGAACACAGGTCATTTACATACACTCACCAAGCACTTTATTAGGAACCCTATACTAATACTGGGTGAGGGCTCCCTTTGCCCTCAGTACAGCTTCAATTCTTCATGGTATGGATTCCAGAATATGTAGGAAACATTCCTTTGAGATTCTGGTCCATGTTGACATGACTGCATCATGCAATTCCTGCAGATTTTTCTTTTTCATGCTGTGAATCTCCCATTCTACCGCATCCCATAGGTGTTCTACTGGATTCAGATCTGGTGGCTCGGAAGGCCACTAAACAACACTGAACTCTTTGTTACATTCAGGAAACCAGCTTGAGTAGTGCATTATCATGCTGAAAGCAGTCATTTATGGCCATGAGACACCCTCAGCAACATGGTCAGCAACAATACTCTAAAGGCTGCAGCATTCAAGTAATGATTGATGGGTATTAACAGGCCCAAAGTGTGCCAAGAAAACGATACCCACACCATTTACACCGCCTCCACCAGCCTTACTCAGCAGAAATCCAGATTCATAAGACCAGGCTGTTTTTCTAGGCTTCAACTGTCCAGTTTTGATGAGCCTGTGCCCACTGCAGACTCAGCTTTCCGTTCTTGCAGAAGTGGAACCTGATGTGGTCTTTGCTGTTGTAGCCCATCCTCCTCAATGATTGATGTGTAGTGCATTCTGAGATGTTCATCACAATTATAAAGAGTGGTTATCTGAGTTACCGTAGACTTTCTGTCAGCTTCAACCAGTCTGGTCGTTCTCTGTTGACCTCTCTTATCAATAAGGTGTTTCCGTTCACAGAACTGACGCTCACTGGCTGTTTTTTCTTTATTGCACTATTCTGAGAAAACTCTAGACTTTTGTGCATGAAAATCCCGGGAGCTCAGCAGTTATAGAAATTCTCACACTAGTCACACCAGTTCGTCTGGCACCAACACTAACATAAATCACTGAAATCACATTTTTCCCCCATTCTGATGGATGATGTGAACATTACCTAAAGCTGCTGGCCCGCTTCTGCATGATTTTATGCAGTGCACTATTGCCACACGATTGGCTGATCAGATAATTGCATGAATGAGTAGGTGTAAAGGTGTTCCTAATTAAGTCCTCAAGGACTGTATATCACTCTTAAAGGTATGTAAATAAAATCCTAAATTCTAAATGATAGAGAGGTTGGAAATGGTCATGTAAAAGTGAATTATTACTGTTTCTGGTACATGCAAACACAAACTTTGTGGGTGGACTCCAGGGAGGGGAAAAGCAAGACAAACATAGAAAAAGTGCCTTTTAAGGTGATTGCAGATCATAGAAGACCACCTTTATGAACCAACAGAGAAAAATAGGCAAAATAAATAAGAAAATGCATTAAGCCCACCTCAAGACAAAGTAAGCTGATGCTCATCCCTCCCACCAGCAGAAGATTATGCTTCCCCCACAGCACAATCTTCTTCAGGCAGCCGTTGGTGTAGATACGCTCCCTGACTGACGTTTCCTCCATCCTCTGCGTCTTATAGCCACACATGGAGTTAAACACAGTCTGAAAAGAAAGCAACACCGCAACTACAGTTACAAAACCTCTGTAATGTTTCTGCACTGAGAAAAACGGATTTTAGCTATATTTAATTCACTTCAACTCAAATTACAACAGGCATTGTCACAGAACAGCTTTACAGAAATCCGGGTCCAAGCCCCGAGTCAACAAGCCATGGTGGCAGCAGCATGGAAAACTTCCTACGAGCAAGAGAAAGAAACCCTGAGAGGAACCAAGACTCAAAAGAGGAATCCATCCAATTAGGCTTAACCAGTGACTACTTTTAGAGGCCTATCACAGTGACAATGAGAAACAGCTTTGCGAAAACCACTGCATCCTGTTAGAAGCCTGTCAGAGTGGAAGTGAGAATTAAAGCAGCACTATGTAAGATTTGGGCATTTGGAGACCTCTCTGGTGGAAATATGTAGCTGCATGCAATGTGTGGCAGAACAGTTTGTGTTGTGCTTTGGACCCCCACAAATGGATGAATCTGACATTTGCGAGTGCATTGAAAGAGTATTCGAAGAGAACTCAGTCAAAACTTGGTGAAGGACGAGTCTTCTGAGGAAGTAAGTGGACGTATCATGTATGACGTGATCTGAAAAACTCCCGCCGAATCCGCACTAGTACCTCTGACTTTTAAATTATTATTTCAGGCTTTACAGGGTGACTCACAGTGGTGCACGCACACCATATTTTAGTGTTCCTTTTTCTCCAGACGCAGTAATGTTACTTCTTTCAGTTCTAACAAAAAATATTATGTAATGCTGCTTTAAGTCAATGAAAATCAATAACTATTTTCAAGCTTTCTGGGGACTCATAGCAACTTTTTTGAGACAGATGAGCAGGCAATGGTATTGAAACTCCTTTATATACATAAAAAGATTACTTGAGTTGCTACTGTGTTAAGTCAGAATGGTTTTCTAAAGTACTCCTGAGCCCATGTGTCCATATTTAACATAGCAGCAGGACGGTTTCTCACGCAGCGGCTCGAGGCCATGCACATTCAGTAGCAGCTTTTTTCAGATTCCCTGAATCTTTTGACAATATTATGTATGATAGATGGTGAAAGATATAAATTCTTTGCAATATTGGGTGCCATAATCCATCTTTGCTTGCAAAGACTGAGCCTTTGGTGAATGCTCCTTCTATACCCAATCACAAGACCCTCACCTGTTACCAACTCACTTGCTTATTGTAGAATGTTTCAAAACACTGTAACTTGAACCTTTTGTCAACTTTTCACTCTTATTTTGCCCCGTCCCAACTTTTTGTGTTGCAGGTGTCAAATTCAAAATTTCTTTATATTTACAAAATACAGTCAAGATGGTCAGCCAAAATATTAAAAGTCATTGCACTTTTGTCAGTTAAATAAAGCTTCAAGAGAATTAATGAATCACAGATTCTTGCTTTTATTGCATTTTACAAAACATCCCAACTTTTCCAGAAAAAGGGTTTGTAAATTAAGAGTTGATTTAGGTTCCATCAGAAACACTTTGCAAACCAAATATATTAAGAGTGTAGCTGCGTTCTGGGAAAGTTACTTTTCAGCTCTGATGGCAAAGACACCAAAGGCTCAAGTTGTGGAAGTAAAAAAGGCTAATATCTGATTTAAAATGTGGACTGTTTATATATTTCAGCTACTTTGAAGATGACATACAGTACTTTGCAAAAGTCACGAAAGGCTACTTATATGGTCAGTACGCATTTAATGGTTCAAAAAACACTAACATTAGATTAAATACAAATAAAAAAAAGAAAGAATACATTGTGTTTGTTGTCTGTCAATGTGTTAGCTTAACAATTTCCAAATCTTTCCAAATCTTTTAGCTGGAGGAAGTCCAGCTAATCCTTTATTAAGCTAAAGTTTGGTTCTGATGAAGTTGAACAAATACAAACAATAATTAGAGTTCACAGAAGAGACAGGTACCAACCCTGTGTTCTTCTAAGTGTATTCTTCTGAACAATATATAAATAATGTTTAAAAAAAAAAAACTAAATACAAAAATAACATACTTTTGTGTTTTAATGTTTATATTTAAGGTTGTATAATATTTTTCCTGGAACAGCAGTAATTACTGCCAAGATAAATGTTTTTCTTGGATAAACTTCTGAGTAAAGAATTTCACTTCGTCTGGTGTCTGACCTCATTTCGTTGGCGTACGCAGCAGGAGAAAGGCACTCCACATGCTTCCAGACTGGGGTTTTTCTCAGTGCAGTTAAAATAGGCGTTCTGAGACCAGTCTGAGTAATCGTCCACTCCGCAACACAGGAACTGCAGCAGAAAAGCCAACATTCAGCAGCAATATTCAAATAAAGAGGAGACATAAAGCCGTTGTTTCCAGGTTTCCAGACAGGAAGCCTTATTTATGTCCTTGAATGAACGAAACAAATTCTTTTACCTTTTTCTGCACAAAGTCGATCACATTTTCTAGGTCCATGTCCTCTCGATAGAGTACAATGGCTTTCTTCATTAACAGATCAGTCCTCTCTAAAACCTAGGAGAGGATAAGAGACATACTGAATGAGTTGCACAATTGTTGATTTCTAAGTGAGAATAAGTTAACACGTCCTCTACTGACAACACAAATATGGCATTTTCCTAATAAAATTCAGTGCACAATTTTCTGAGTTGAACATATTGCAAAAAATAAAACATAAAATACAAAATATAAAATGTGCTATCATTTTTGCACAGCCCACTATTTATTTTTTTAATTATTTTTTACCCAATATGTTGAGATCTGCAAATAAACAGTAATTGTGCATTAAAATGTGCAGACGTGTGTCTCTGTAGAGCATGCTGTAGCTCATTTTCACCAGGGGTGCCCAAACTTTCGCATATGACTGTATATACACTGTTAAAAATAAAGGTACCCAATCAAGCACTTTTAAAAAATTGATCATTCTTTCAAGAAACATATTTGTAAATGAGATATGAGGATGTTCAAATAATCTCCACATAATGTAAAGGTTCTGTACTGAAAGATTGTTTCTAGAAGCATATATCCAATCCAAGAACCTCTGAAGAACCCTTATTTTTTGAATGTACGTCAAATGATGAATTTAGTTATTTATAAAATAATAAGTAAAATAATAATAAAATATAATTTAGAGTTAGATTTGTTTTTACCATGTCTGAGAAGATAAATCCCAAAACAGCAGCAGCGATTTGCAGCAGAAGAATGACCAGTAAAATTCCTAAAAACTGAAAACAGAAAAAAATATTTTTTAATAATGAAAGTTGAATATTAATATCTAGAATTAACAAGCACTCACAAAAAGTATAGGCAATTAAAAATAGAAAATTTTACAGCTGCACTATGTAATATTTGGGGATTTGGAGACCCCTCTGGTAGAAATGTGTAATTGCATGTAACATATGGAACGTCAGTTGTGGTTCGGGACCACACAAGCGGATGAATCTGATGATTGCGAGAGAATTCAAAGAGAAAACGTGGTGAGGGACACGTTTTCTGAGGATGTGAGTGAATATTGTTATCATATCTTCATTACTATAATGCTGATTTTGCATTAGAGACTTAAACACTGAGCTGGACCTTCTTTTTGAGCCTTTTTTGCTTTATTTAACTGCATAATAAAGTGAGGATACCAAAATAACCCGTTTTTAATAAGAAACTGATTCAATATTTTCTCACTTTATATTATTTATATTCAAATATATCATTTATCATCAGCTTAATTGAGCATGTCTGAGCTGAGTTACCATTTTCAGCAGTATGGCTGTATCCCTCAGTGCTCCAAAAAAGCCAAGGAACGTTATAATGAACATGAGGGAGCCCACAGTGAGCAGCAGTAGTGCCGGGTCAGTCGTCAGAGTGTCCACCACATCTGCAACATCACCACAGCGTTCAGCCTCATAGCAACAATGCTGAACATGTACATGGAGCAACAAAAAAGAAAGCCTGACCAAAGTAGTTCTTGTGATGAACGAGTTCAGTACCTTTTTCTTTGGCAATTTTAGCATAGATGCCAACAGCAAGCAGGACACCACTGGCCACCTTGCGAAATAAGACATTTGTGTGTTTTAGGATAAAAAGATAGCGTTAAACTGCCATAAACAGAGCATTTTAATTCATTACTTTAAATCTCGTCAGATACTTTTCATACTTGCCTGACTACAAACTTCACCATAGACAACTACTCCATAGACAACTACACCATAGACAACTACATCATAGACAATATAAAGTGACTTACCCAGAATATGTAACAGCAAACAAATAAAGTGTACTTAGTGGCTTTGTAAGCTCCCATTGCTGCTCTTTTGTTTCATCTATATTGGAAAAAAAGGATAACGTTTTCAGCATAACCCGACATGGTCTCCTCAGTTCCTCATTTCTGAGGAAAAGGCAAGTGACGGCTTGTTAGGGAGGTATTAAAAATACCTGTCTGACGTTGCTCTCCTAGTTATAACCTGAGGTGCATTTACTCAATAACACGTTTTCCAACATACAGAGGAATACAATGCATTTCTTGTCAGATTCAGATGAGTTCTTTTAATTAAATATCATAATAATGATAGTATAAGCAATATAGTATAAAATTTTCATTAAAATAATGACCCTAATCATATTGTCACCTCAAGCTCTATATGCCAGAAAATAAAACACAAAAACAAATAATAGCATTATTAACAGGAATGACATCATACACATTTGCTGTCTATTACAATGGCGTTTTTCCACTCTTTCCATTCTGATGTGCATTTTGTTATAATTATTTCAGCAAAATTAACAAAAAAGATTTCAACCCCATTTCCAAAAAAGTTGGGACACTGTGCAAAATGCAAATAAAAACAAAATGCAACAATGTGCAAATCTGTTAAACCCTATATTTAATTGAAAATAGTACAAAGACAAAATATCAAATGTTTAAACTAAGAAATTGTATTGTTTTTTGAACCATATATGCCCATTCTGAATTTGATGCCAACAACATGTTTCAAAAAAGTTGTGAAGGGGCAAAAAAAGGCTGGTAAAGTTGTGTATTGCTAAGAAAAAACACCTGGTGGTTGATTGGCAACAGGTCAGTAACATGACTGGGTATAAAAAGAGCTTCTCAGAGAGGCTGAGTCTTTCAGAAGTAAAGATGGGGAGGGGTTCACCACTCTGTGAAAGACTGCATGATCAAATATTGCAAGAATTCAAGAATAATGCTTCAATAGCAAAGAACTTGAGGATTTCATCATCTATGGAACATGATATCATTAAAAGATTCAGAGAATTCAGGGAAATCTTTGTATACAAGGGACAAGGCCGAAAGCCAATATTGGTTGGCTTTGATCTTTGAGCCATCAGGCAGCACTGTATTAAAAACAGACATGATTCTGTAGTGGAAATCACTGCATGGGCTTGGGAACACCTCCAAAACCACCGTCTGTTAATCGCTGCATCCGCAAATGCAATTTAAAACTCTACCATATAAAAAGGAAATCATGTATAAACAGGAAACAGAAACACAGCTGCCTTCTCTGGACCCGAGCTCATTTAAGATGGACTGAGACGAAGTGGAGAAGTGTCCTGTAAACAAAAATAAAGCACACGTCTGTAAGCCCATAGTGTATTTTACAGCACTTTTTCCTTACTTAGAAATGCATTTTATAGCAGTTCTTCATACATTTAGGAACGTTTTCATTTCTAATATATTTTACAGTTCTGTTGTTACTACTGCAGCCTTGCAATTCCATTCACTTCTACATCGCACATTGCACTAGCACTTTTCATTCATCTCAGTGAAAATCAATGACATTTTGTGGGGATGCACTGATATAGGATCTCTGGATCAATGTCAGTATCCAATATTTTTCAAGCACATATCTGTCAATGCTGATACACACATTTTTATTTTTTTTTTATAAAATTATATATATATATATATATATATATATACACACACACACACACACACACACACACGAGTCTCAACAACTAAATTGAATGTATTTTTCAGCATTTGTGTCCACTCTTTGCTTTATTACAGCTTTCATTCTTTTCAGGGATATTTTTCCACACCTCCAAAGTTCAGTCTTAGAAGCTGGTTGCATTTTCTGCTTCTCAAAATCCAAATAATCTCAAACACATTCAGTGACATTGAGGTCTGGACTCTGGGGTGGCCCAGATTCTTTTTTTTTGTCTATTTGCTTTTCTCAGTACGGGCTTCCTGACAGCTTCACATCCTTTAAGACTCCGAGTTGTCTCCTCACAGTGGAAGATGGACTCCTGTGGCTTTTTTTCAGATCTGAATCAAGAGTGGAGCTTGATTTTCTCCTCTCTCTCAAAGATGAGCGCTTTAAGTAATGTTTATCTGATGGTGACACTTAGTGGTCTACCAGGAGTTATTTGGAGTCCCATTTTCTCTGAATCATTCAGTCATTTTTGGAAACTCCTGTTATTTTCCCGGTTACGTTTCTCAATCCTGATCCTTAAGTGGATTATCTTTGATCTGATCTCCTCAGTAATATCTCTTGAAAAATGAATAACTTTAAGCCATTTTGAAAAAAAAATTAAATAAATAAAGGGTGCCTATGCAATACTGACAATTACTCACATCTAGTCGGCCATATTAAAAAATGAAGAATTTGCAGATCTTTTGGAGAAGACATCTGTTTTTGACACCGTGTGAGCATCGTACAAACTGCTTAGACTGGTGTCGTGCTCTGGGCTCCTGAAGTTCGTCATTCTTCTTAAAGGCATGATGCAGACACGCACTGCTCTCTGATTGGCTCCTGCTCTGTCAGTCCTGCAGGCTGATAGTTGTTGATCCTTCCCCTGTTCACAAAGCTGATTGAGTGGATGAAAGTCGAGCCTTGGCATGTCAGCGAAACCTCAGTGCGTTAGCCTGCCTGCTGCTCATGTCTGCATTCATGCTCACGCGTTTAATGCCGTAAGATAAGATTTGCTATTCTATTCTCAGAATACAAAGCACCATGTTTTCCATTTTTACCAAGATAAAAGAACGCGTCGAGGCTTTTTTGAACGAGAAGAACATCGTAACTGACTGCCTCAACAAAATCGAGGAAAAAACTGGAATTAAGAAGCGTTATCTCGCAATAGGTAAGTTGGACTTATTCGGGTTAAAGAATGAATGGTCTGCAATGAATGGAGCTGGTCTTGCTCATGAAGCCGTTACTTGTGACAGAGAGATATAAAGAGAGGAATGAGAGAGGCAGGACAACAGACAACAGTGCTAATCCTCTGAGCAACAGGTGGACGAGTAATCAGGTTGTTGCCGGGTTGCTGTGCGTCTTTATTTATGCCGTCTGTCAGTGGAGCTCAATCTGAACAAACAGCAGCCTGTTAGGCAGTAACAGAAGCCTGAAACCATCCACAAGTAAACGTATTATTCATTTAGAAATAATTACCCAAGTAGAAATTACTTTTTTAATGTCTATAATGTCTGTTTGAAGTGTTACATTTCCTTTCTGAGCTTTCCTGATTATAAATTTACAATGTAATTAAAATAAAAACTGAAAAGTTAGATTCATCTACAGTATAACTACACTCTTAAAAAGGGTTCATTAGTAAAAAAAATGGTTCTATATAGAACCATGAACACTTTTCATGATTAAATGGTTCTCTGCATGGTGAAATGGTCCTTCAGATAGATGCAAAGAACCCTTTAATCATGCAAAGCGTTCTTGGAGTGTTCATGGTTCTATATAGAACGCTTTTCTTTACTAAAGAACCCTTGAATAACCATCTTTTTTTTAGAGTGTACACTGTTCTATATAGAACCATTTCATGTTTAAATGGTTCTTTGCATGGTGAAATGGTTCTTCAGATTGATGGAGAATGTATTGTATATATACTTATATATAAGTAGGACCTTGTTGAAAATGGTTCTATATTGCACCAAATAGGGATCTTCTACTGTTACAAGCTTGACATCATAACCTACACAAGGTTTTCAAAAATTCCTCCTACCTTTAAGACTTTTAATACATTTTCAGGAAGGTGGGGGGTTGTTTGGGGAGGTCTTTAATTTTGTACTCATTATTTATTCAGTGGTTCACATGCAGATCAAATGTGCTGGAGTATAGAGCCAAAATTATTAATATTATTATTATTATTATTATTATTATTTTCACAGGAGCTGTTTCTGCAACTGGACTGTATTTGTTGTTTGGATATGGAGCCTCTCTGCTCTGCAACCTGATTGGCTTCGTTTATCCCGCATACTTCTCGTAGGTGTTTATAATTCTACAGTCATTTCAGTCCTCCACATTGATAAAGTATTGTCAGTTAATATTAAAAATGTTCAACAAACAGTTAAACTGTTTTTTATTGAACTCAGATTCAAATGAAGTAAAGCAAAATTACAGTTTAGATGAGCAAAAACAAGAATCATCAATCTTCATCAGACTAAGCCAGACTTTAAAAGGCCCATATTGTGGAAAACTGAATTTTTCTCACTTTTTTTTTTAAATAAAAAAGTTTGATGTAGAATGTAAACATGACCAGAGTTTCAAAACATGTTGCTCACTCCACAGTCTGTTTTTAATTATTTCTGTGATTTCCTGAGAACCAGCAGATTTCAGCCTGCAGCAGTTTAGCTCCGCTCATTCACACTTAAGTCATAAGTAGCGTTTCTGCCTGGACTGCTTTTTGAATGAGGTACAATACAGGACAGCCAAGCAGAACAGAGCTCTACAAATATCAGTCTAAAAAGGCACAGTAACAAAAGCAGCCTATTTAAATCTGAGGGATAAAGACTGGAAAACAGTCATGTTTAATTGAATTATAACTGTTTTTGATACATAAAACCACACAAATATTATTAATGGAAACCAGTGTTGTTAATGGAAAAAAGGTGCAGTAAGAAAAACAGCCTGTTTAATTCTGAGGGATGGAAAAAGGTTGAAAAATGGTCATTGAAAAAATGAATTATGACTATTTCACATAAAATTTTACAAATGCCGTAAGTCGACCTCAGGGAGAAACATAAAGTACAAGAAAAATGTAGCATATGGGCCCTTTAATTCAGAAAATGCCCTGTTCCATTCACAAGAATAGAAGAACGTATAAAGAGCATTTGTAACCCATTGTAAATTAATGTTAATTTTTTACTGCTAATCCAGGTAGATAGTCCCAATTTTATACATTTTATAAAGGTTTATGTATCTGTGTTGGCAGATGTGTCAATGAAAACCATCAGATATCAGCATCATCCCACAGTTCCCATATCGGTGCACTCCTAGTGTGTGATATTGATTTCTCTGAATTTTTTCTGTAAATAAGACGATTCTCAATTGCTGGAAACATTGTTGTCTTGCATTTTGTTTCTGCATAGTTATATGGCGCTGTCTATTTGTTGTACTGAATCTCTACTATAGTATAAAGGCTATCGAGAGTCCAAACAAAGATGATGACACACAGTGGCTAACTTACTGGGTGGTGTACGGATTCTTCGGCGTGGGTGAATTCTTCTCTGATATCTTCCTCTACTGGTTTCCTTTCTACTATGTGTTCAAGGTGAGTGTGCTGTGTGTGCAGTGTCATCTTTAACTTGCTAGCACCTTCATAATAATCAGTCTTTGTGAAATGTCTAGATGCAAAACAAGATTTATGAACTATGCTGTTTGATGAAAAATGTTCTACATTGCTTGCAATATTTAAACCCCTTTTCCATCCATCCATCCATCCCTCCACTCACCCTATCTTTGCGTGTTGCCAGTGCCTGTTCTTGTTGTGGTGCATGGCCCCATTCTCCTGGAATGGCTCTCAGGTGCTGTACAGGCATGTGGTGCGCCCGTTTTTCCTAAGGCATGAGGCCACTGTGGACAACATGGTCAGCAATCTTAGCGGGAAGGCCATGACGGCTGCAGAATCTGTCACAAGAGAAGGTAAGGGGTTATTTTAGTTTTGAGGAAAATAAAGTGGAGTTTTATTTTATTTAAATAGGTGTTAAACCTTTGGTAGTTGATCTTTCCTGCAATGCAACATTGCATTCTCTTTGTTTATGCCATCACCGTTTCTTTAACAGTTCTTCAAAGTCTGGCAAAAAACAGGACCATTCACCCAGCTGACAGAACCGAGCCACCCAAAGAACTTCCCAGTTCATCTCCTGTATGTAACCACTTCTACACTCCACTATTACATTATTATCCAGCTGGCTGAACATAACACTACATTAAACCTTAGAAGTCACAAGCCGCGGGGCTCCCGAGTGCCCTGTCTAACTGTCTAAGCACTGACCCTATTGTCAGACGATGCCATACCCATTGGTGGCAGGTAGTCCATTGGTGGATCTCTTATTTTCAGCTGCAAGGATAATATTAGAGATGGGCAGTATGGCAAAAGTAGAATATTGCAATATTTCAAGAAATTTTCATGATACACAATATGTCACGATATTTATCTGATCAGTTAGAACTGGGAAAAAACAGTAGTGCTATATTTTTTGAAAAATACCATCAATAATATCAAAAGCTGTGAACACAAAGATTTATATTCCAGTTAAGCGGGACTAATATTGCTCTGTTTATAATATATCATGCGGTTGGTCAGTGTTCTACAAGTACTGACGATATGCACAATATATTCAGAAAAGAATACTGTATTGTACTGTGACACAGTTTATCACAGTAATGATATATATTGAAATATCGCCCAGCTCTAGATGAGATGCAAGGACAGAGGAATCAAAGTGTTTACCAACTGAGATGTCCTTCACACTGTTGTCACTTTCATCGCCTGTTACTGGGCTAAAATGATCTGCCCATAATAAACAATGGACTTTTCACACAATCATGCTTTATTGACATTCAGATGCATCTACAATTTAATTACCCGTCACCAAACCTCCACAGTATCGTCTCATTAACTGAAATCATTCAACAAAAACAGAGGAGGCAGAGAAATGTTGTCAAAGTCCTACGTCAGATACTACAGCAAAAAAGTCTTCTGCGTAGGAGGTGTGTTTCCTTGATCTGAAAGCCACCCCTCTCCTCGAGTCCTCCAAGTGCATTTAAAGAATTGATACTTCCTTAAAGATGGTGGTTTCTGATTCATTTCTGGGTCATGGGCTGAAGGACAGAAAAGAGAGAAATTGAGGAGACGTCAATTAAGGTTTTGCGATCCACCCCAAGAGAGCATAACGGGCCCCAGTTTTGTGGGAGTCTGTTAGCTGATGGAACACAGTCAGCAGTTAGTGTTCTCCTCCAAGCATGCTGAGCTGCCCAATCATGCTGCGTTAGAGGTATACTGAAAAGATGCTGTGGTGCTTCACATGACTCAGAGGAAGCACATGCTAGCCTTCATCCTTCCAGCCTCGTAGGACCACGTAATGAGGGAGACCTAGCTAATGGGTGGAAACTGGCCCTGACTAAAATAACTAAAAAAATTGGGTGAAAAAACAAAACAAAAACGAAACAAAAAAAAT